>JAQIWN010000133.1:0-50524 GCA_034699025.1 Entomobrya cf. arborea Gr-Col-00668 | reverse complement strand
AGTAGCCTTGTGCAGCTGTAGTCTTCCAAATCATATAGTTCAAAATGGTCAACACTACTTTTTGAAGTATTTTAATACACGTTTTGTTGTAGTTCAGGTGTTAAATTAAGTAATCAACCGTCCAAAATGTATTAAACGGGATGGAGCTATTCAGAGCATATGCTATTGCCATTCTAATGCATAGTATCCAGTTAGTGAATATATCAGTAAACTTTAAAACAAGTTTGACCAGTTGCAAAACCACTGGGATTCTATTCAATCTGCAAAAACCTAGTAAAGTTTATAATAAAATGGTCTTTAAAATTTGAATAGTAAAATTCAGCGACACAGATTGTTATTAATAAATATAACCATTAAGTATATACTTTGAATGATTGATTTTCAATCCGCAAAGCCCCGTTAAAAAAGGAAACGAAACCCTCTGGATATTTACTTCGAGTAATATATCTCAAGGCCCTTGTTAGAATCTTGAAGGTCATCATGATAAACATGTTGATTTCAAACAATTTGGCACTTGAATCTGTTCCATTTATTTTAGTCCACTTTACTTTTATGAGTCGGACCAAGAACGTGAATGAAATTAAGAGAAGAAGAACCCCTCGATTTCTGTATACAAGCCTGGAGCTTGGGTTTTCGATAAGCAAAAACTTGTGGTATTTTTGTCGAAGTGAAATAATTGACCGCAAATTGTTGAAGATATATCATTTGCTTGTCTACGAAATGCCAGGAAATTGCCTGTGAGAATCATTTTTTAAAAATCTTGTTGCAAAAGTAATTGTTACTATTGCGTAAGTGACTTGAAAACAATTATTGGCTGAACGCTCTGTTTGATTAAACTGTGATGATTTTCATGGTTGTTTGTGTCTTTTGTCAGACAAAGAATAAAAAATACTTTAAAGGCGGAAGTAAAGCTTTCGCACAGGATTAGTATAAGGTCTATTATTATTAATGAGAAGAGTTAATTATTGGTAACGCGTAGATTGTGCGCATCTACTTTCCTGACTAAAGATTGTAGATTCAATCACGTAACCCGCTTTACTGGAATGCTAGTAATCTAGGATGGTTAATGTGCAAAATTAGCAACAACAAAAAACTGCAAAAATTAATCAGTAGATAACTACAAAGAGAATTTGGTACTTTTCGAACTTGACTAGTAGTTCAATATTTATTCTAAGAGTAATTTAGGAATTGCTGTGGCTTGTCAACTTGACAGCTCAGCGATTAGACACGAATTAAAGCTTGTCTAGAAAAAAGGTAAGTTAGTTTTCATGTTAAGGTATATCTAAAGCATAACATTCATATAATTTATATATTCATATATCATACAGGTACATACATAATCAACAAAATAAATATATTATGTAGGTAGGAATTCATGCATGCATCATCCCATTCCATTAACAATGCATACAATCCATACTAAACAAAAATCACAAAAAATATTCCACTTGCCAATGAGTGGTCATTCATATAATTTACAATTCATAATAATCTCAGTTTATGTAAAAGATGCTCTTGCATCTAATTCCAAAAGACAAAGTGCGTTACTGCAACGGTAACGTACAATGTGAATACACGGGTACTGGATAGTACCAAAGTGATGAAGCGTAGGATGCTATAAAGCACCAAATACATGTTTCCGGAAAAGTAGCATTCGAATTTTAATTAGTATGGAAATTGATAAACTAAATTGTTAATAATATGGAATTGTTTTTTTTTCGAAACTAACGATCTCATACTACTATACTTGGAATGTGCCGATGTGCTACAACTTGTGATAATTAAAAGCTTACCTTGTATTAAAATATTTCGATTGCTGATGCTTTACACAAAAACGTTTAGGTTACAATTGTTAAACTGGAATCATTAGACAATATCAGGCATTTCTTTGCACTTGTTTTGTTTTACTTCATTACAAAACATTTCATATTGGTTATATCACAACTAATAGAGTAAACAAGAAAATAAGCAAAAGAAACAATTCTTATTTTGACAAAAACAACTTTCCATCATTAACTAATACATCAAAATAATACAATTTTAAACAAAAACAGGCAAATTTGTTTATAAAACGATTATAATCCAAGTAAATTGTGTTTTTCTCCAGTAAAGTCCCACAGACTACAAAAAGGCTTTTTCAACTAATACGCACTGTTATTTCTAATAAACTTATAAACTTTAATTAAAAGTAATTATGACATTTGAAATTCGAATGCTATTGTCCTGCTTATGCATCCGTAATCACTCACAAATAATCAATAGTCCCCCAACATAAAGTAATACTTAAAGCCTGTGTAGCTTCTTCTCGTACATTTTTGAAATGTAGTTTTCTTTCAACCAAAAGCTTTATATTTCCTAATCGATTTATTTTTTGAAAACTACAGAATTGGCAAGTGTTTGATTTTTCATACTGCACTATGTTTATTTGCACGACGTCTTTAAAAACTGTTACGTTATGATGTTTATCCGAGTTTTGAAAGCTAAGTTTTTCTTTTTAATACCCGTTAATCGAACAATGACAATGCTTTGAATTGTTTTAATTTATTCGAGTTCTCTGAACTCTAGGCTCTCTATATTTGCCAAAAGAACGAATTTTGGTTCATAAAATTTAAAAATTTAAACATTCTAAGATTTGTTAAAAATTTGAATTTCGGTTAAGAAAGAATTTTTTAACGTTTCTTCATTCCACAACAGTATTATCACGCCTGTTCATGTTTAAAGCGATCTATTAGTGTAACTTATGTACTAATCGCAAAGTGTTGAATTTCTACGTCAGTTTAACTCCAAGTTTGTTTTTCAGCTTTGGCCTACGCGACCACTATATGTAGGTAACCTTTACCGTTACCTATTAACGGATGTTTTGGGCTGCAAGTGTTTTGGGCAGTAATAGTTCAAAGAATATTTTAGTAAAACTTTACTATTCATGTACAATAAGATCCAGCGATCATTTTATGCCATACTGTTTTGGGTAATTCTTCTCATTTTAACTGCGAATTGAGAATTAAATACAGTTGAACTTAAAATTTTTAAGGCATGAAAACGCACAAATGTACTGTAAATATTTATCGGCGCCTGTCTCCTGTCATGTCAAACTTGATAATTGTTAATTGGTACGATTTAGGTACAGTGGATAATGTAGTTTTCACTATTACCAAGTTTTAATAAAACAGTTCCTTGAATCGTTAAAAAAATGCATTCCATAAATGTACGAGAAGAAGCTACACATGCTTTAGTTTAATATATTATAACGCATTTAACTTTAAATTTTCAAAGGCTACTCATTGCTTGACCCACTTAAAATATCCAGCAAGCCCGTCCTTATAACATGAACAAGATGCAGCTTCAAGTTGATCTAATTTGAGTGTATGCGTATTAGGATGCTCAAATTTAGTACAGTTCAGATAGTTTCTCTCAAAAAAAAAATTTCTTCATGTGAATGGAGTGTCTTTATAAATTGATGTCAGATACAGTGTGTTTTGATGATACTCTGTCAACATAAAAGTCCAAATAATGAAAGTTTATTGAGGAAATGCTTTCAAAATGCACATATTTTATTTATTTCATTTTATAGTAAATGCATACAATAGTAAAAGTTAAATACATTAGAGCTACTATTGAGCCAAAATCGTATCCCCATTTAATGAAACGGGTTTGATGAAATTGAATTTGACTTTGTAGATTCAAATGATGTCCGTTTACCAAAAAATAAGTGATACATATTTGTTGGTTATTACTGCCAATCATTAATGGTGAAAATGGGTAGAATTTTGTAGTATTCGTCAGATTGAGTGCGATGCTTTGTGCACGATTAGTGTCTGTCACGTATCTGTCAATTGAAAATGTAATTTTCGGTCCTTCCTCCGTAATCACCGACAGCCAATGCCAATATCCATCGTTTATAGCTACACGTAGCTGTATTGTTTTTTCCATGTGTCCAAAACCGATTTTTAGATTGGGTTTCCCATTTTTTAGACGAATATTAAACCAGCATGAACTGTTATCAGTACTTGCTAGTATCGTTCCCGTCATCATGTTTGTGCTGATTAGAAAGTGTAATGTGTTCGTTTTCTGTCTAAACAGCGAGTCGATTGGATTAATCCAAAATCTTTTTGAGACACAGGTAGAATGCTGTCTACAATCATCATTTGAGCATATCAAATTGCTTTCTCCTTCTACACATTGAACCAGAGGCTGAACCAGACTGCCAATAAATGCATGTTGGCCAATAAACATGGTTTCCGCAATTAAACTTTTTAGTATGGGCCGACAGCCGTATCCGTCTTTGCAACTAAAAGAGATTTTTGTACATGTGTTTTCTCCAATTAAAATTCTGTTTATCCCAGTCGTATTAATGAAAAATTCTTTGTGTTGTTGTAATATAGCGTCTAATATAGCTGATGACCATCCAAATGGGTTGACAACTGCGTAGTATATTACAATATTTTCAGTTTTATTGATCGGACTGTGCATAAATACATCATTCTCTCCTACTCTGAAAACTATGCTTAAAGCTTTTTTAATCTTTTCCAGGGCTGAAACTCCGTCTATGGATTCGATAATATCCTCTCTTGTTTGGTTGTAAATTAGAATTGTTCCGTATTTTGAAAAAGCATCATTTGGTGGCTTTATAATCTTGACAGTTAACGGTACAATTTCTGCAGCTCCTCGATTAATGTCAGATAATTTCGCATAAAAGTTGTACTTTCCCACACCAGCATTTTCATTCAAATGAATGATACCGGTCTCAGGAGAAACTTTTAAGACGTTCTCATACTTCCCTGACGCATTAGTACTGTAGTACATGTCAATTTTATCGCCTTCAATTTTCTTAAAAATGTAGCCGAGTCGAGCCCACGTTGGCTGTGTACGTTGTATGCGTGATTGAATTACGGTGATGTACAGTTCCGCAGACTTGATAATATTTTTCTCTACAATTTTTATGTCCAAAGTAACATTGTTGTTATTGTTGTACGAATCCACAATATTTACGATTACACTGTACTCCAAGTTTGCAAATCTGTCGAACGTTTTTTGTTCGCTAGCAAGATATCCATCTTTTGTTACATAAAATGGATGGAAATTCAAGCCATTTGTGAACGTTTTAAATTTGTATTTTGTCAACTTTCCACCAATCTTATACGCCTTTAGCTTAATTATTTTATCGTAAAAGGTGTCGTGTAAAATTTTTAATGGATTCCCAATAGCAAGTCTTGATGAGTTGATGTCGACTGCAACAACATTCAAGTTTAGTTTGTAAAACGTACCTTTATTACACATATTGACCATATCTATTTCAAATAATGTGCTTTCAAAAGTCAGCATAAGCTTTTTTCTTGCTCGAATACAACCCATGCTATCAATTTCAAATTGGTTGTAATACCCTTTAAGTTCAAAACAGTTGTCGTGTGTCGGTTGTCGTTTGGACAATGCACTGGGTTCAATGTTAAAAATACACTTGTTATAAATTTCATTTTCAGTTTGTGTTAAATTTGTAATTGTTTTATACACACTGTGAAAATTACAAACATGTTGTACGTGAAATTCGCATGCCAGATTTTTTATAGCTGGTGCATCCACCGTAGCAATAACGATAAATCTGTTAGAAACTTTTTCACACGGGGCACTTTTAGCATACACTACACCGTCTGTAACACCAATGTGATAGTAAGTGGAAAACGGCAGTAGTGAAAATTCAACTGTTCTGTTTTCATAGTAGTCTAGCTCGAACTTGTATAAAAACGTTGAATTTGCAAACTGAATTGTGAGGTTTTTGGGACAGTTTTTGAAGGCAAACGCTTCAATTTGCCAGAGGCAAATTGCCAACAAGAACAACACAATACCTTTCATCTTGAATGGGTTGTCTTGAATGAGCGGTCACTGGCTTTAATATGATATTATAAATACTACAAACTAACAAATACGCATGACCTATTGTCTGCAATTTATACAGTGTTTTACAGTGGTATCATTTGTTCGTCTAGCTCGTTTACAAACTTCCTAGTGTAGACAATAATGATTACACGGAAAAGCATAGAAAATACTACTATTGGCTTATCATAAACCAATATGATGTACACTGCCTTGGATAGTGTAAAGCAGTATCCTGTCACACACCAAACAAGCGTTCGAAATTTATTATCCTGGTACAGATTTTTCTGTAATAGAGATAAATTGTTAACAAATTATACACAAAATATTGTACTGTTAGAAGAATGTACTTACGTTTGTCGAATATAAAACCATTGCAGCTGTCCAAATTTCAAAACCAGACAAATGTAGTAAAATACATAATACGAGTCCCGTCAAGACACTATCACCTTCTAACAAACCTGTAAAAAAACAATAAAATTATACCACCTTTTCACACTTGTTAATTATACTGACATTACCAATTATGCTGTGCATGTCATCTTGAATTTTCAGCAAATCTCCTGCTCCATAGTTGATCATTACAGTTAAACTCATCAGAACGAGGGTGATCAGAACAATGGTAAAAAATGTCAAGCTTGAAAAGATCTTGAATTTCAGAAGAAGAAAAACATTGACTAATTTTTCACTTTCACAACACATGTAATAAGCCATCAAAAATTTCATACCAAATCGATCGTTGCCAAAATACGAATTGGAAATTTATAAATCATTTTAGCCACAGTGAGGGAATATAATCAATTTGTGACGAGAGAAAGTTCAAAACATGCACTATTGACCCAGAGTGAAGGTGAGTGCGTGATGTTGTAGCTAAATTGTTTGTAAATCCATTACAAGTTTATGCGTCATTTGTCAATATTTGGTATTCAGTTGGACACAGTTGGCAAAGCAGTATGACATGTCATTATGACGTTTTGGTAGAATTGTTAGCGTCTGGATATCATGTTTCTGTGGACAGGAGAAAAAAAATTGTAAAATTTTGAATTTCCGACATCATCATATTGTCACGTTACCTCAAACTTTGTAGAGGGGTAGTTTTAGGCTTTTGTGTACACAGGTACACAATTCCAAAGATAGCCACGACAACCACCAGAAGATAAAGTGGACTATAAAGAAAACATATCATATTTAAACAATATTTAATTCACGCCAAACACTTGGCATGAAACTGCATTTTTTTAACTTTGCAAAATAAATTACGAATAGTCTGTTTTGCGTGGAAATATATAAGAGAAAATATGGTCATCAAAGAAATCTCCAATTGTTTCAGCAAGCTTTTCAGGAATGGGCAGTTCTTGGTGTGTAGTGTTTAATTTTGTACATTGAATACGGCTGGTCGTGTTACCGCTATTGGTTATCAATTGTACACTATCATTTGACATGCATTTGGACAAATGTTGAAAAATCAATTTAAACGTGTCATTGCATACAAAATAAACAGTAGATGTATTTCTGTCCATTTTAATAGCTTTCCAACAAACGAACTGATAAAGTTCCCACCAGACCATGCAAACAGAGACTGACCAACAATCTTTATTTCCTGTGCACTATATTCTTTCCACAATCAAAACACTTTTCTTCCGGAATTTACCTTCACAAAAGACGTCATAAAAAAAGTAAATCGGTTTCAATAATGTATATATACGTGCTGTAAGGTTGTTATTGTATAAATGCATACCAGTTATCAATCGATTACACATCTTTAGAAATTATTATGCGATTCTATCTTTCCACAAAACGTGCTAAATTAATCATAGATAAAAAGTGATTTTAATTTTTATAAACGTCGCGATTTAAATATTTTTTACTTTCGACGTTTCGTCTATTTTCACTATTGTTATGAGTTTTACTTGACTGTTGTGTTGTAATAACATCGTAATCATAATCGTAATTCAAAACATACATATTATGTTTATCATTACACCAGATCGCTGCTGTCACACATTATTGGATCATTTATGATGATATTGCTTTCAATGAGGTAATAATTAAGAAGATCAAGTGAAGGAAAAGCAGTGTAAAAGATAGTTTGCTACAAATTTTGCTACTTCATATGCATATACTTGCTGCATGCGGGTAAGTTCATAATTGGTGATTAGTTATGGTAATTAGTAATTGGTAATAGGTGCAGCGCAAAGGTTTTACAGAAGACTAAAATGTCATGAGTGTGGTGGTTTAAGACAAACAAAATACAATTTTTATAGGTTATTGCACAAAAAAACACGTAGGCTTTTCCATTTCATCCATCATAAAAGCAACAACGAGGGAAATGGATAAAAAATTGCAAAGTCATGCTTACACTAAAGTAAAACACATATTGGTATGTGTATGCATATATATGTTTCTCAACAGCAAACGTGTCATAAGACGGACATTAACTGAAACATGGGCTGCGTAATCTCTGGAAATGTTACAAAATAATATGATCAAAGTCATCATTATGATTCCTATGCTTCGTAGAATTTACTTACCTCTTTTTTTTCAATGTAGCAAAAGATTTTTTTTGAGGGGTCGCATAATGTACATAAAGCTATAAACAACGGCAACCTTTTTCTGTTTCATCGGCTGCAACTCAAAATCTCAAGTAACATAATAAAATAAATATGTTCCTTTTACATTGCACCGTAACGACTGAACACAATGTTTCCCCTAAAATAAACCTTTTGCTTCGTTCATTTCGAAATGTGAGCTGAAGCATTCTTCTATGGGCTGGTCTCTGGATAAAAGCTAAAAAAAAGTTCTTTAAAACATGTGTCGCGTGTACTTTGCCTTTTTTCAAATAGTGTCATATTATTATGTGGGTATATGCAATGTGCAATCGTTTTCCCCATCAACAGACATAATATATATTTTCGTTTCGTCACGCACTCTTCTTTGTAATCATGGTGAGAGCAGTCAACAGAGATTCAGATTACTTTTGTAGTTTTATAACCTCTGATTTTTGGGATCATTCTATTTCATTCTCCATCTCTACACTTGATCTTGTATTTACTTTAAAACAAAGTTTCATTATTTTATTACTTTTTGTTGTAAAGATCTTTTTTTTTTCGCAGGCAAATGCAGAAATGTAAACTGAGATCTGACATGGTTGTGGGAAAGAGACCACCACGGAATAAGTTTGTCTCTTGAGTAATCCTCATACGAACTCATAGTAAAAAGTTAATTTTAGAGGGCAGCTATGTTTGAATGAAACAGCATATATTTATAATCTAATAGCCGGGCCATAACATAATTTAGTAAAAAACTGGTCTACTATTATATCTCATCTGCGGATGCTCATTATTAAATCAACCATAAACTCAATATTATTCTGAATATTTACGGGCTTAACGTCCAACAGACAAGTCATACAAAGGGCATGCCAACTAATAAGTTCGAAAATCCACGTTTTGACATACTTTTTTATAATGCGGTCATCAACAAACTGTCATCAACATTTCAAGTTAAAAAATGAAACCATGATTCCAAGTTATGTACACATATTATGCAAGAGATGAGAAAAATAGCTTGAGTCATGATTCTCATTTCTTGTTCCAAAGAAAGAAGATTGAAACCTGATCCATTGCAAAATCAGTCATCGACAGCTTTAAGGATTACCGACAATTTTTATATCACTGCAAAGATTGCCTATTATGATGAATCATCAAGTCAATTTGCAGTCTCTATTATTTTAAAATTTTAACCAATCTAAAACCATACTCTACAACTTCAAGTGAAAGAAACAAACGTAAGAGTGTTGTGCAAAGATTTCTAAATTGAATGCTTTTCAGGCTTGCTAGTATGCATACATATGTGGGAAATCTGAGGTCTAATACTAAAATATGATGACGATTTTTTTGCTCACATCGACATTCAATATCTAAAAATGAACGAAAGCGTAAAATTTAACTTTGTATGAATGCCGCGTTCAACTGTGTTTGCATGAAACAGATCACAGATATTGCATAACAAACAACAAATGTACTCTCCTACAGGGGTGACACGAGGGAGCCCTTTATTTTTATCAATTGTCGTATAACGTCAAAAACGTATAATAACATTGTAACCTTATTATTTTATGTATTTCTCTATCAAACCAACCACACTAACACTTTCCAATCTGTCTTTTTTTATAGGAACGTCGTATTTAGGAGCTGTTCATTTTTTACAATAGTAATTTATGAGCTGACTCTAATGACTTATATCCAAAACAAAACTTTTTTTTGTACTCTTGTCCTAATACCATCATTTTTTTTGTGAGCCCACTCTTCAATTTTTTCTTTACTAATATGTATTTATTTATAATTGCACCATACTTATAACTTATAATAACCATACTTTTGTGATTATTAGTTTTTAGACATTCAAACATAATCCCATCAAATGAAAATTACACATTCGTATCATCTAAAAACGATGGTTTCTTGCTTTGCGTGCGTATATTATACACGTACTAATTTTATGACGTTTGCATGTGAAAAACTGTACTGAAGGATTTAAAACACTGGCCATGCTACAATTGTATTTGCTTTGCACACGAATTCGGATGGGACTGAAAAGGATTTATGTTATGTACATAGACCCAATGTATATGCAGTTTGTAAAATAATACATGATATTTGAGTAATGATGAAATATTGGTAATATTCAATTCAAACATTTTTTTCCCGATTTTATGCAAAAGTGGAAAAGCCTCAGAAACTCAGAAATTAGACGGAACAAATAAGCCTTGTCAAACTCTCTTTTTCCCTTGTACATATTTTTTTTTTCGGCAAAGATGAACCTGTCATGCTGTGTTATTGTATACGTACATACATCTGCCTGGACAGAGGACTAAAAAACAGTATATCTAACTGTCACCCACGAACAAACATACCAAATACTTTGTCAGACGACAAGTTAATATAAATAGTCGAGTCGCCTGAAAAAGAACGATGTTGGATTAATGAAGATGACGTAACATGATTCATTCGTTAATGATTTATACAAAAGTTTGGGTTTCATTATTGTTAAGCACAACTACAGTTAAGTATCTAATTATGGGAACTTACGCAAACCTGTAGATTATTCGGTACATATGCATGCAACTCAACATATTTTGCAATGTGTATATGTACCAAAGTACCAATATAATGCACTCTGGATATCCAGGTGTATAATATTCTAGTTAACTTCAAGAGTCCAACGAAAATACTTTATGCTAAGTTGTGTGCTTTTGGGCATATCAAGTACAACAGATGGTTGGTTGTGAAAATTGCTCTTGTTTCTATTTTAATATTTTACAATTGTCATAATTGCTGGTTAAATACATATGGAACCTTTTAGAATGACAATTTAATTACCTTTAAACGTTATAGTGTTTTTAGTACATGTCGCGGTAAGTGGAAATATGTGTCGGTTATATACCTATACGATTACATTTACATCTAAGACTTTTCATGTTAGTCTATGAGTCTGTAACAATTAGCTGGCATGTCACAGTTTTTAATCAAGTTTCTCTGATCTATTCAGTTTGTGCTATTCTGTTCTATTAAAAATAGACAATGAAATCCGACAGCTCTGTCATCTCTCAATGTCTACAAACAGAAATCCAAACAGCTTTATTTTATTTTAAACAAAGCTGCCTGACATGATGATATCGTCAATTCTGTTGATTTAATTTCCTACTTTGCTAGATCTTCTTCAAAATGCCTTTTTAAATCCCACATCAAACACGCATTGAAATACCTACATATACAAACTATTATCAAATCGAAAATTTTTGAAGAACTCAGTTATAAAATTAAACGTTCAGGCTATACATTTCTTAATTAGCACTTACATGTATGCTAGCCAAAGAATATTCGTTCAAATGCATCAATGCATCAATCTTTGTGCTAAATGTAGTATATACTTGGATTTATAAGAAAATTACATAAAAGTGCTTATAATTTTGTAGTCAGTGTGGTGTCAAAACGTACAAGATCATTTTGATTGTCTTGATCTACCTGTGTATATTACACAGACACACATTTTCATACGACGAGACACATTGTCTGGTGTGTCGCCGCACTGTTTGATTAATCTAACGTGAAAATAATAATTAGAAGTTTTTATTGCTTCATGGCAGATTTGTAATGACATTGCATTATTGCTGGTTGATGTGTGGCTTTTGTAAAATGCAGTCAGATTTTCGTTTTATATTATTTTCATGCAACCCTTGTTTATAAATTTTGGATTATGAATTTTTGAAACGGACAAAGATTTTTTAATCTCAGTGAGCTTACACCACAAATCACACACAAAGCGCAAGTGAAAACTGATGATGATATGTTTACGCAACTATTATATCCTCGTATCCTCGTAGTGTTTGTTCAAATACAAATATATAAGCGTTTTTATTTGTTTTCTTTCATGCAGCAAACGGTTCTTAGCAGCGTATAACATGAAGACCCAAAAGGATATGAATAGGCATATTTTTGTATTATTTATGATGTATTTGCTTTATGCGCATGGGTTGCTCCCATTGCATTGCTGATTGTCGCAATAAAAGAAGCAAAATGGGAAACGGTTTATCTTGTGATCTTACTTCCCTTCCTATTCTACGTGTTCAATGCCCTTATCGGTGGCACGTCAAATGTGTTGTGGTGCTGCCAGTCGAATTTTCTCACTTTAGCGTAGGATCAACAGATAATTTCCATGAATTCCAGTATTTTCTAGTCTATAACCAGTGATGATAAAAATGCTAATATATATGCCAACTTATGCTTAGTACATCGTGCCATCCTCATAGATTTCCTGCACGTACAGAAATTATAGAGCATGCACAGCTACGTAACTCGTCTCAGTCCGAAATGCAATTTATGATGTGATGATGAAATGGCTAGAACCTTCAAAAATACAAAATCATTAAAGCATTACTACTTTTACATTTAAGTGACAATTTTATGTTTGATTTATTTCCAATTCCAAGGCAAAACTGTTATCGAATCGGCTGTTTTCAATGTACTCACCTCTGTTACAGCTACTGGACTTCTGTCCTTAATGTTCCTTGATACTTTTACGTTTAACAAGCCCTGACTTTGTAAGTAGTAAACTTGTTCAACGAATGATTCTCTTTCCTTTACTATGAGCTGTCTATTGACTCTTACATTGTTAAATTATCAAAGTTAAACATAAACATAACTTGTTTCTACTTATTCACAGTATTTGGCTTTTGAATTGAGATTTACTAGAGAATACAGACAGCATTAGTGGGTATTCATTTAAACACTTTAAAAAAGAGATAATGCACATGTCTGTGTATATATTGAAAGGAAACAGAGAACCTACTGAAAGGACTAGTGGCGCTAACTTTGACAAAGGATAAGTATGTACATAATTACTTTTACCACTACTTGGTAAACGCATCACGACTATTACCTCTCACCACTACCATAACTCATAATGATGACTGATGACTCAGATACAAAAAAAAAATGTTCCAAAAATTGAATACAAAAAGAATCCTCAATTTTTCAAAACTAACTTTATAAATGCTTTCTCCGGGATCTCATAATTAAATTCTCCACCGCGATCCTGTTACTGTCTACGCGAGAAAAAGTGTTTTCTCGTATAGTATATTGTATCATACGTGCTATGTAGTTTCACGATATCCACCAAAACCAAGTATTCAAGCTTTCATCCAAATAAAAAAGGCGGAGTTGATGCAACAAAGGCGTAACAAGAATAGACAAAGTATGGTAATGATAATCATCACGTGAGCAGTTACCCCGTGTGTTGTAGTATCATGTTTTATACCTGTTTGTACACGTTGGAATGGAAAATACAAGAGAAAAAAAGTACAACCGATAAAATAGCAGATGGATATATAACGAATGAACGAAGAACATGAAGACAAGGAAGACTAGCTTGAACTTAAACAAACAACTTAAACTTTAAAATTCCAGATTTCACAGATATTACGCAAGGTTTTATTTACATAACACACTATAAGAGCAAAAAGGTTTTCTTACTAAAGTTTATACACGATTATTACGCTTCATTCCAATCATTATCAACATCATTTGCCTTTTTTCTAAAAATGCCTATAAGCAAGATAAGTATATATTTTACAGAGGGGAAAGATTTTTATCAGCGTATTCTGTGGTGGAGGAGTAGTCGAAATGGGAGCACTAGAATATTGCTAAAAGTTCCATGATGATAGTAAGCAGTCAACAGTTTTTCCCATTTAGTATATAAGCCATAGAAAGAGAGAAGGAGAGAGAGAGAGAGAGATAGAGTAAAAGTTAAGACAATGCGCTGTGTGTCTCGTGTAAGCATAAGATTTCTAGGATTTACTTTCTTCGCTACGACAAAGGGTTAGAAGCGGAAAACAAGATACAACGGCAAATACTAAAGAGCAAGCATACATTGATAAAACATTTTCGTTCATAACGCACACACACATTGTTTATAGAGAGATGTATGCATTGAAAGAAAACGACGTTACCCTAATGATCCCCATGTTGCGGTCCGCCCACAATCAGGATGAGAATTCTTTTATGATTCACATCCATGTTTGTTTCGATCTGGATGCTCGCATCAGACTAGACATTTTACCATCGATCATTTTTCCCCTTCAAATCTAGTTGTGTTGACAATGTTTACCCAAGGAGCTCCAGAACAGATTCGCAATGTTCCTAAAACAAGTAGAGAAAAAATAGAGCATAGTAAGAAATTTTACTCAAATACATCGGGTTTTTTTTTTTACCAAGGCGGACCTATTTACATAAATTACTAACTATCAATAAATCTTCTATATTAGTGCTATAATGATAGGTGGGTCTTCCATATCGTAAATAATTCAAATTCCATACTTTTTCCACACTGAATGGCCATTTTGTGGAAAAATATGTAAGACAGCACAATATTATCGTTATTAGGGTACATCCAATAACACATAAGCATTCAACTGCTATAGCATGCAAATATGCAAACCGCAATATGTCACTTTTTATATATCAAATAAATTCAAAGATTATTTATTCCTTTTTTATTTCTTCATTCAATCATAGTTCAGTTCAACCAAACAAATAATTGTTTTTAATTTTATTCCATATCTTCCTATATTTCGCCTTTTTACTTTATTACTGGTAATTTAGTAAAGGATATCCGTTAGCATGTCATCATTATTGCAGTTTCTCACAAGTCAAGTAGCTAATTTCTCTTTAACACAAAACCATCGATCAACTAAGCTTCTCTGCAGAAAATAATAGCAATCAGCAAACAAGAAAGAAGGACAATTCTTTACACATAGAATACCGTGTAATTGTACAAAATAGGTACATACATTCACATTATGTGTACATGCGAGCGCACGTGAAAGCAAGAAGGTTATGGAAAAAGTACTACCACACTTTACGTAAATTTCTCTCAATCTGATAGTGAGTATTCATCAAGATGTAAGAACGATATCCATACATACACCAATAGAGTAATATAGTATACCATAAGAAGATGACAAAAGAAGAAAGCAATTTTTATTATCAGTACATGTCTTTAGTAGAGAAACAAAATAGCCTGACGCCTACCTTTTAGTTGTTGTCTTGAGTCGCAGAAAAAATTGCAGAAAAAAGAACAGTTACATGCAAAATGAGATGAGCAAAAGAAGACTAAAGTCAAGTAAACTACATTTACCCAACTTCTTTCATCTTGTCAGAATAGAAAATCAATTTGATTTGCAACCATTGCTCCTTATGTGTGTCTTTGAAGAGGGCCAACTTCATTTTACTTCTCATGCGTGTTACATTTTATTATTGATGATGATGACGATAATGCCATGTAAATAACAAACAGAAACAATTGTAGGAGGAGTGGAAAACAATATATATTTACTTGAAACTTTAGTATGATTTTAGGTATAAAAAAACGCAACAGCTGCTGAACAGTATCCATTCTTTCTGCATTATCATCCTTCTGCTCTCTCTCCCTCTCTCTCTCTCTGAGCAACTCATCTAAACTTAGGCTAAGGGAAAGAATGAGAAAAGGACGCACAATCTGGATGAAGAGCCTTTCGGTACACCCAATAAATCTTTTCTTTTATTCTTTCTATTATTGTTTTTCCTTCTCTACTACTGCCCCACTTGCAGCCGTTTTTCTTATAACTATCATCGCCGATACTTTTTATGGTTATATTTTGCATCTAACCCTTACTTTCCGCATGCCCAAGTTTACATCATTACTGCATTGAGTAATAGCATATAATTCCATCCATACAACACATCATTTCATGTAAGGGAGCTAGATGCATATAAGTTGTTTGCTTGGAAAAATCAAGGGAGCCCGGTGGCAAACAAGAAAGAAAACACAATCGTACAGGCAAGGGATACATGGTGTATGGAAATGTAAGAGCGCATAAGTAAAAGTCAAAATCTATAGCCAATTCCTTGTATGGAATTGTATTTGGAAAACAAAATTTAAACAAAGGAATCTGTAGACACTATTACGCCACCAAGTTTCTCCCACTTTCACTATCTATATAACACAGCCTTTAAATTATATGTGCATCATGTCTGTCTCCTGAAAGGCTGGCTGGTAGAGCACCTCACTTTCTGCTTTTTCAATCCCTTTTTCTCTCTTTTCATTTCATTTTTCAGTAGACACAATTTCCTCGTTTATTTCTCAAAATGAATAAAAACCAAAAAAATATATGTGATGAGACAATAAAAGCAAGCAAGCAGGGTACATAATATGATGAAAGCATCAGGAATTTTGCTATCGCCTCTACCTCTACTAGCAAGTACAATCATACTCTTTTTATATACATAAGCAACAGAGAGCCGACGAGACGTATACGAAAAAGAAGTCACTACTTATTAGAGAGTTGACGAGAATGACTTTTTGAATGTGAAAAGATCCTGCACTTGACAGTCATGAAAAATGAATCTTCTCATCTCGTCAACTGTTCCTTATCTTCTTTCCTATATAAACCACCATTGCCACATCAAGCGCCATAAGCCAGCAAAAATAGTACAGTGGTGAGAGTAACGCTATCATCGTCACCAACAATTTTGTTTGTATTACCCAGTAAACCACATACATAATACATGTACACAGAGTCCTTTTCTCATATTGCAATAATATTATTATCTCCCTCTAGTACTTATATAGCACATCATTATCCATATTAAAGAGGGAAAGATGCCAGTCAAATTGTGTAGAAATTGAGAAAATCCACATCCCATGAAAAGGAACCAGGAGAATGTGGACGTAGTGAAAAAAACCTTTTGGCTTTGCCGGTTCAACTACTGCTCCTCATTTCACCATTTTAATACACAAATAGAGAAAAGGTTTAATAAAAAAAGCCGTTTCTGGCTGGTTTTTTTATTGTTACTAAAATTCCATGTATATGTATACGTAAGTAACCAAAAGTAAATGTTTGACATGCTTCATTGATGTATGCGGTAACTAAATAATAGTGTTTTTTAATAATAGTTTTTCTTTACAGAAAAAAAACCTATTATTGTATTATTATTGAGTATTATTGGTATATATGACCGGTATGTATTATTACGTCGGGGGAATTTGAGACTAGTGTCTCGGCACATTGAACTTTAATGTATACAGACTAAGAATCTGCAAAAAATGATGATTCCTTGAAAATCAAGGGAAAATGATACACTCACGGAATAGGTTCGCATTTGTTATGAGAAGACGATAGTGTTTTCCTGTCATGCGAGTATGCGCACATGTGCATAGAATAACACATGTTACATCAAATGAAAGGGAAACCAATATACTCATTTGCTTCGTCATTCCCCCCTCTTATTCGTTTATCTCACCATCATCGATCTACAGCACACTCGAAAATGTCAAACATCGTATAACCAATTTTTGTTACACGTATAATATTTTCATGTTTTGTCATTGGCAAGTCTGAACAGAGAAACATTACAAAATCATCAACTTTTTTTTTGTATAGTAAAAGCTGTGGGTAAAAACATAATTGGGGGCCATGCTTCTAAAATTACAAATTTTTTATTGCACCAAATCATCAGGGGGCACTGTCTAAAAATTAATAGTTTTTGAATTGTGGAGTATTTAGGTGACTATTTTTATTGCAATCAATTAACAGTTCAGTAAATAGGAAAATAGTAAAAAGTTATGATTTTTATGCATTTGACATGATGTTGTTCCTCTTGTGGATAATACTTATTCGAATAATTATTGCAAGCCATAGGTTACACTGTGGTGCATGGAGAAAGCAAATTCATTCAAGCCTCTATTTAGTTCAAGTGCTCACCAACTACAACTTGATATTTATTTTTGATGCTGAGAAAAAAAGAGAATATGATGGATTACGCCTAGATTACGTCTGGTTACGTACTAACATCACAAAATAACAACAGTCGATTGTAAAAAGTCCGTAAAACATGGAATTATGTGCATGTGCGTGCAACACCATACCACAAACTTAGGGTATATGAGTATATGACACGAGTCAGTGTCGTTTTTAGGTTGAACTGAACTTGTTGGCTGTCGGTGATGATGGCGAGTTTAGTGAGCTGAGAATTTTTTACTTTTTAGAATCTCTCTGCATGTTACATGAGATGTTCTCTTGACCAACCATTTTTCATTCTCTAGACTAATCTAGACACAACTGTAGTAAATCGATCGTGTAGTAAAAACAAACATAAAATGTGGATAAATACTTTAAAACTACACTTTTCAAAAACAGGTGCTGTTTAAGTTGATACAAATTAGATCTACACTTGTTTCGCTAGTTAACGTAAATTGTTCCGCTAAAACATTAGATGAATGAATACTATCGGTTCAAATAACCTTCATTTTACTAAAGAGAAAAAAACCCGATAATAACACTAGAAATTATTTTTTAATACCACAGAATCGGAAAAAAGTTTTTCTTCGGATGAGCCTGCAAAGATGTGCCCTCTCTGTTAGATGTTACTAACTTACTCTTTAAATTACTTACTTGCAACCAGCATGATTCTTCTTTCTCATCATCTTCTCTCATTTTCCACAAGGTTGGCCCAATGTGGTCTTTGTTACTTTTTCATCAGCTTTGGAGATTTGGAGATAGCACCAGTAGAAGTATTATTGGCACTACTGTATATCATCTTGTCACATGGATTAACTAACCTGTTATGATTGCAGAATGTGACAGCGCTCGCTTTGTGAGGTCAGATGATTTAATGAAACTACATGTCAAGATATCTTTTCTTACTCAGAAAATATAGATGACAGATATGGAGTGTAATTTGCAGCTTTATTATTGGGATCGTCTCCGCCGTCAGATGCAACCAGTACTGGAAAGGACAGACAAGGACAGACAGAGAAAAAATATGGCATGTTTCTAGCGGAAATTGAGGGGCTGCCGTTGGACCATTATGAAACGACTACGTAACAAAGAGATTTTTTGAAAGAATTAGATGGTCTTAAATACGGTTTATTTGTTGATATACCGTAACATTATTTGTAACCAAATTAATTATATGGTTTCCGAATCGTTAAAAGTGTAAGTTAAAAATTTCAAGAGTCGATTGTTTTATAAAATGCCAAATGAGTGTGAAGTTTAATTTAAATCTGGACTGAAATATCATTTTCTTTTGCAAAATATGACACAGCAGTTTATTGCATAACCCATATAATATATACACAAAAGGAAAAATAAATAAAAACTTGTCGAACAAATAAATTAAGAAATATTCTCAAACTCTCGTGGTCGTATGATTCAAAACAAAGTTTAGTTTTATATTGCAACAACTTAGCTGTTGGATTCAAAGGCAATGCCAACTTTGCTATTTATTGCAAACATTTGCTATTGTAATCTCATATAAGCTATTTTTATTTGCTTAGTTTAGTGTTTCCTTAACTTTATTTCATTTCTAAATTTCTAATAAATCATGTAGTTTGTTTTCTCTGAATTACTATCAAGAAAATAAATTAGGAACAATCAACACGTGCATTCAATTTGATACTATACCTAAAGGAGTTACTTGATGTGTGGGAGTAATGACCGCCCCCAAAGGACCTTTAATTTATAAATCTTACGATTCCACTGAATAAAATGACAGGTGTGTATGGACACGCACTACACCACACTACACTACAATTCAAAACTACACTAGTTCAACTTCATGTTCTAGTAAATTGAATAATTCATTCATATTAAATGTACGTACAATCGAGTATGAAGTTAGTAATGTTATCAAAATATCATGTTTTCATTATTGGAAGCTAAAACTATCACAATTACTAGGCTTTTGTAGGTTTCTTACTCGTGTGTGATTTTTATAAATCCTTAAAACTTGTTAACAAATACAGATTCATAGCAAGATAACATCTGGCTAAATTTCAGTATTAATATATTTGTAAATAGATATACATAGAATATTGTACCTACTTAAATTTACATAGAATCTCATACAAATTATGCACAGCGTTAGTTTTTCCTTAGTACTTAGAAGATTAGATCAGCACATTTATATATTCAATTGGACTGCAGCTTTCGTTGAAATGATATAGTTTCCTGAACAACAGCAACGATGGATCTGACAGCCTCTTCATGTCCTTCAAAACTGTCCGCCTTATGCAGAGCATTTCCAACAGCCAATTCCTGGTCATCATCATCATAAAACATTCCTGAACACATTATCATAATGTCAGACGAACTTCCACTTCGAACAATGCCAGAGTGGCCCCGCTATGACGAGAACTACTTCCAAACGGATATTCCGGAGACAGTTGTGGAGTGGAAATGGATTGCTCTCGTTTGCTTGCAGCAGCTGCGAACTGAGCACTGGTTCTAGCCTCACACGAATGTTGACGGGTGACAAGAGCGGATTTTGAAATGGCTCTACTCACAGTTCGTTTCGTCAATTTCGTTTTTATTTTATGCTCAATCGATTGCTATTCTTAAGTTAGTCCGAGGAAATTCATAACAAGTCAATACATGAAACTCGTTTTGTAACGCGATAATGTAACTGCGTGTTTTTTTGTATACTTTGCAGTACCGGTCTGACCAACCACCTCCATGAAGGGGAAGAAGGAGCCCTCCACTCAAAGCACTGGCGTTCAACACGATAGTAACAGGACCGTTGTCTGTCGTCTCCCATTAACTAAAACAAGTTTACCTGCATGCTCCCCGGCGATCGCATCAATGTCCGCTGTAAGTACCAGAGTACATGCATCCTCTTCCGGTCAGCAGCAACATCAACAAGCACCACCGCCACAAGGAGCCACTCCATTTATGCCATTTCAGTTAAAGCATTATCCCATTTCAACAACACCATACTCTTATTGGTCAACAACAGCCACATTCCTTGCCATCAACGACGGTTCGGCTTCCACATCATCCCAATGAAATGGAATATGTTCAAGTGGACACATCCTACAAACCTGCTGCCCATGCTCAACAACAATTATCTGGAAGGCTGATGCCAATAACAATGAGTGGCTTCTCTGATCACTGATCAGGTAGCAAAGAAGGGTGTTTTTAGCCAACTAATTGATATAGTCAGGTCAAAGGATGAAAGGAAGAAAAGCTCATCAAGTGGGGTAAGCAGCTCATCCTCTGGAGGGACGAACACTCAACAAACTCAACCTCACAAATACCTCCTGCGACCACTGTGATGGGTAGACGAGCTTTATCTATGTACGACGCGCAATGTCAATATGGGACCTTAACCTCAATGCAAAGTGCTACGTCAACAGTGGAAGCATTAGCCAGTTCCTCTGGTGGTGCTAGTACTTGTCCAAAGCATCTGCCACAGGGGGAAACAGTCACCACCTCAACCTGTGGTACTGATCATCACAGTCAACGACGCGAGTCTCGGCCTATTTAAATAGAATATAAAATATCTGACCAACACTCTTAAAGACTTGTTAAAAACATAATATTATAAATGGATTTTGGATGTCTGTATGAAATATGTTCATATAATCTTATTGTGCCCACTTTCTCCACCTGTCTCTGGGCATGATTTCAGTACACAACATGCATTCATACATGTATAAAACATGCCAGAATTGAGAATAGCACACCTCATTTCCCCTTTTCTTTTTCTCTCTTCTCGAGTGTCAAACCAACTTTGTCAAACTTACTTCGTCTTTTCTTTACTTTTCTTCTTTCTCTGTGATACTGGCATCTCATTGACATTTCTTTTGTCACAGTGGTGAAGGTAAGTAAAAAAACATATTATTACGCCAAGCTCTCAATATGTCAACACCACTCACACAAAAATCAGATATTATTCCAACTGCAACGCAAACTTTCACTGCAGTCGCGACTAGTCGTCATCAGCTTTCTTTCTCTTCTTTTTTCTTTTTTCACTGTACAACACATAGTACACTTTTTACAACTACACACCGTAATCTCATTCTTTTTTCGTTTCTTTATATACTTTTCTGAAAATCATGTCTGCATTGTAATGCAGTTTTACTACCTTACGCACGCAGACACACACTTCTTATGATATGTTTGTTCTGAGAAAAATTGTCCACCATATCCGCACACGTTTTATTTCCTTCCGTTACCCAATTTCGCTTGTTACTTTTTTCTTTGTAAAATGCCTAAAAGCATAAAAATTTCGCTTTGTGTTTCCTGATCTTTTTATTTTTCCACTAAAACGGTTACCTCACACAGTTCCATTTTACTGTTTTATGCCTCGAGAAAAATGCAATTGAAGCATATACAGTGAGTTTACGACATCCTTTAAACCGTCCAGCAGCTTATTCGGGAGATTGGACGTTAAACCTTTTTCTTATTAAAAAGTTACATGAAAATGGACATGACACGCGACGTAAAATATAGTCTTTCCCTTGATATTTTTTCAACTCAATTCCTTATTTTGTTTCGAACTGATCACTGTGATCACCATTATCATTCATGAAATATTTACTTCATAAATAAATACGTATCCGTATAAATAAATATTTGAGTAAGCATTGAAAAATGTAGAGCAAAATCTTTTCTAAGTGTCATTATGATCAAAATCTTTATACGATGCGATCATGAATGAACCTTCATTTTTTATGCTGATCATCAGTACGGTCAACAAAAATATGTACAAGACCTAGCGTCAAGATAAACAATACCATCCGCCATAACGGAAACGCATAGGCACACAAACTGTTTTCCTAGTTTAAATGTTTTACTACTTCCGGCTTCATTGGCTTTCTCCATCGGAATTCATAGCACAGCACAGAACACTCATATCTCTTCTATCCCACATGCAAAGAGAGTTATCGCTACTGTGAGCAAGCAAGCATGACAAAAAAAAGTTTAAAATGACGATATAAGATAGTGTACAAGAATATAATTTTCATAGTAAATTCAGCAGTACAAGCAAGAAAAGCTTGTGTACATATTTTTCTGACTTTCCACTCACTCAGCTTCCCAATCATCCTCAGCTCTCTATTTTTTTTTTATCGTGGTGCTATTTTCTCTCTCTCTCTTCTTGGTCTCCGGTTCCACATCATGTTTTGTACGCAGACCAAGAAGAAAGCAAGTGGCTTAAGTAATGTGTATATGCTTGAGAAGTGCACATCGTCTACATATTATATTATCTTCCGAAGCATAAAAACAAACCCAGAAAAAAAAAACGTTTTTTACTAAGCCCACTCACCACACATAGTGTACAGAGTACAGCAAAAGAGAAAAAGAGTACTAATACGAATAAGAGCATCCATAACACCAGCACCGTTCTCTAGAGGGAGATTCCTTTTTAAAAAACTACCAATTTTTTCCACTCTGCCTGGAAAAAGTGTATTATAAATATAAAGTGTATGCAGCCATTTATTCATCCCATGTCACACTACACAGCAGAAATATCGTATATGTATGCATGCATGAAACAGTGGTGGTGGTGGTAGTGGTGGCAGAAGCATAAATATAATAATAAAAGTGATCGAAGAAAAAAAGTCAATTTTCTAAGCACTTTTATGTAAGAAAAAAAGTATGAAAGAAAAAAAGCAGCATCAGTTCAGTTCAAATATGTGAAGAAGGAAAACTCAACACCATAAACTTTATAACGAACGATGAAGCTTTTCTCTCTGGCTTTTTTTAAGAAAAAAAAAGAGAAAGGATGGATGAAAAGTAGCTTTTTACAGAATAACAGCAATGGAGGAGTCAGTTCAGAGTCTCCCTCAAATTATTATTATTAGTAGCAATAGTAGCATACTGCAAGCAGTAAAAATGCTACGCCGCCTGCATCCTTGTATCTGTATTTTCCGGTGGAGAAAAAAGGAAAAAAGGAAGAAAAGTCACGACACGACATGCAGTAAAAGTATGTGGCAGTGGTGGTGTGTGGGGTTTTTTCCAAGCAGCATGAAGAAAAAAGTCAGCATTAGTTCAGTAGTAACCTAAATATATAGACTGATGGAGAAACAGGAAATGGGAGAATAAGGAAGAGAAGTGGATGAAAATTCGAAGGTGTATGTAGATATTTTTGCTGGCGGGATGGGATCTGACTAAACTGGAAAATAAAGAAGGGAAAAAGTCAACAGGAGCAATAGAGTAAACTTTTGACTTTGTTAACTTTAAAAAAAACTATTTTGCTGCTGCACTGTTCAAGACTTTTGTGTGTGTGTATTCTAGATTCATTTGGAAAAGTTTGAGTGGAAAAAATATGTAAAAATGTAGTGAGAAAGAGAGAAGTTGAGAAAAATGTATTACACTTCTGTGACCAATAAGCATGAAGTAGACGAATGAGCATCAGAGAGAGAGAGAGAGAGAAAGGGAAAAATATATTCAATGGAAGTTTAAAAAAAGGAATGAGACATGACATGAGAAAACTAAAGAGATGCATATGATTGGTAGAAGAAGGAAGCAGCCATGAAAGTGGTCGGTGTAGGCTCATCTTTCACCTTGGCTAACAAGGGGAACGTGAACAGGAATATTATAGCAGTAGCAATCTGTAGAAGATAGGTATTACACAAGGCTAAAAAAATGGAGAATTTGTGCCTATTTTTTCTCGGATATTTTGCTTCTTTCGGAAGATGGAGAAAAAAACAAGAAAATGGTCGTGGTCACGAACTAAAATGAAGTAACTAAAAGAATGAATGGTTCTATCGTTAGAGGAGGCATTGGAACATATCATATAGGTGGAAAATCAAAGTATGTTATGTAGCAATTTCCAAAGAAGGAACAAGATGACTATTCGTTTAATTAACTGTAAACAGACAAAAATCCATACACGCATCGTTTCGTATGGTTCTGTATGCGTAATGATGGTTCAATCAAGTCTCAAGCATGGAAATAGAAAACCTACTAAAAGATCGAAATTCCTTCTGGTTGAAAGTTATTTGTAGTAATTTAAGGTTTTTTTGCATGGTTTATGGAGTATAATTGGTTTTGAAAAATAAGTATTTCATGCACAAATGGATGTCGTGATGATGAATTAGACAATAAATGGAATCTTTAACTGTTGAAAACTTGTGAAATTCCGTAATTGTGAAAGTAGAAAATTGAAGAACAGGTGTAGTAATAATTTCATTCGTTAACGTTATCGTTGAGCATATCAGCACGACACATGCATAAATTAATTTAGCATTTAAATATTCCTGTAGCCATTATAAGCTGCGGGGGCTCACTTCAGAGTTTACTTCTATGCAAACATTTTTTTCTCTTATTACATTTTTCGTCTCGTGTTTCTCAGCTCTACCGAAACCCTCCACTATTGTAAGCCGATTTAGGTCGTCATCCTAGCTCTATCGAGTGGAAGAACTAACTGCTCGTTTATTTTTAACTAGACATGACATATTTATACCGTGCATATATGGAAAAGCATTAATGCAGTGAACAAGCAAAATGATTCTTCAGATGAAAAAAACTATAAGAAGAACTATTTATTTATTCCAAATGGTTCTATTTTTCTTGCATTTTTAAACCTAATTGGTAGTCTTTTCTTTAGTAGACTGACTAAATCATTATTTTTTCTCCTTGCTTGAATGTGATGAACTGATAAATAACAGTGCGGAAGTAAGTTGAAGTCTATAACAACGTTCATCGCAGTGTACAGCATTAAGTGAAAGGCATATGAGCTAATACTTAAGTCAAAATATTCATTTAAAAATCCAGTTCTGTCGCATACACATTTTCAGTTCAGTCTTAACATATTTTTAGGTGAAACACTACGGAAAACACTTTTAAAAGTGTTCGAGACAGAACTACAAAAATTTCTGCTAGTATGCGATAATAAAGCATTTATGGAATGCATCATTAGATTACCTTTTCCATCTTGTACAACTTCTTTCAAATGTAAAATATTTCAGTGTGTATAATTATAGCCGTTTCAATTCAATGCTAGTTAGAAGATACCAGGCTATTTTAAACGAAATGTTCTTGCACACGTTGTTAATTTTATATTACTTCTTTGTACACTCTGCAGGCAGACATCTTTTCAAAATGGTCTTCTTTCATTCCAATTCCTTATAATTGCCACACTGAATATCCCAATATTATTGTCTATACCATTTTGTTCAAGGGCCTTGTGGACGTGAAATTGCTGCTAGAGTAGTTCGAGAAGATTGCACAACAACCATTATATTATCCTCAGCAGCACAATACGACACACTAGGGCCATTATTTATACACGTGATGATCACTCTCTTTTCAAAATAATAATATAAAAATATCTGAATCGTAATAAAAGGGTTTTTAGCTAAAAAAAAAAAAAAAAAAAAAAGAAAGTCATAACGTAGTGAAAGGCGAGAAAAATATAAATGCTAGAGAAAAAATAAAGTCAAGTAGTAGCAACTCCTTACCTTTCGACGCGAAAGCCATTTCACCCAACGACGGAGTTACTTGAGCACTTGTCTCGACTCTGTAGAGAAAAAAAATGAATGAGTGGTTTACTTTTCAGGGCGGGGGGAATTATATTTAATACAAACATTTTCCACGATCAGAAGCGGCAAAATAACCAAAAAACAAAATCAGCAGCCAAAATACTCCACGAATATATCCAAATTTTCAGATCTCAGATTTTGCCTCATTAACGAACCAACTTCTTCATTGTTTCAGTTCAGACTCCAAAATGTAGATACATTCATGCAATTGCCTTGTTTACCACTTACACTTAATCATCCATTTTATGCAAGCAGGTGGGCCAAAAAATACGATCCCAGTCAGCAACAACAGCAAATTGAGTTCATTTACTGTTATTATTTTTGTTTTCAATAAAATGGGATATTCAATAGCTTATTAGGTTGGTTTGAGAAAAACATTTCTAATTTCTACATATTTAAATCATACGTTTATATAAGTAGCAAACGAAGATAAAATGAACATGAAGTCAACAAATGAACTCAATTCGGCTTATTTTTCATTTCAAACACAGCGTGTTGAAGTCACACACTACAAGTCAAAAGCTATGAGAACAGAATAATAGGGAATTAGAATCATCATCGTTGTTGCTACTTTCACCCTACCTAAAAACAAATGAGTATAATTTGGAGGCAAAACAGGGAAAAAATCTTTTCCTGCTCAAGGAACACAGAGAAGAAGTTTTAGTTCGTCGAGCGAGCGGGGGATATACTATTTTTGCACTGATTTTAATCGGTAAAACTTTTTCCCTGTATCAGCTTGTTAATAATTGCGTGAAATATTACGAGCAGTGTGGTTTTATTATCTGTGAGGAGACTATATAGGCTGAATTGCAACCCACACAAAAATATCGCATTACTTTACACAGAAATCTTTTCTCTCTACAGTTTAATTTCCCTTTGGCTTTTGTATTATTATTACGATTATATAAAAAGCGAGGGTGTATTTATTACACTGCACATCTACTAGTTTCAAAGTATTTTTTTCTGTCTAAAAGCGAGCTTCCAGGGGAGAAAGTAAAAAGAAAGCAGTTTTTATGTTCTTGGGGTATTCTTTTCGTAAATGCATATAAGGCTTGTGGGCTCCAGTTACTATACGACGCATCCTATATATATTACGTCTCATATAACATGCATTCACACTAATCTATAGGTACAAATATTTTTTCTCTCACACATAATCTGCCACAAAGATCCCATCTAAGTCTCTGAAAGTTTATTTGAAAATAACGCCATGTACGGCACGCATATTAATGTACTTACGTATGAATGTACATACATTTTAGTCTCATGTATACAAAATGATAGATGATTCCTCAGGGCAAAGGAAGTAATTATCTCTCCATTTTCACATTAAATTGGATTCCTTGTGTCTGGGAAATTAACATCAGCTCAAGCAAAGCACTTTTGCAAACGTCGAAGCGAAAAGTAAAAATTAAGTGAGTTGGTTCAGATCAGAGGTGTACAGTGTACAGCACATAGGCTCTCTCTGATGAATAATATCAACCGTGATAAAAATAATAATAACTTTTCTCCGGGTGATTTTTGATGAAAATAGTTTATTTAATATTTCAGCAAACAAAACTAAGCTGATAAGTTTACTGTGGCTTGTGAGTATACATAAATGAAATCCTAGTAATTCATCATAATAATAATCAGCTTCGTCTTGGGATGATCTTCAACTTATTTTATACGCTACCTTTCTCGCATCATGAAAAAAGGAAAATATGTCTAGCAAGTCTTCATTCATTTTTAGAACTGTCTATGGGCTTTTCCATGACCCGAATTTTTTCTTGTTGTATAATACCTCACTGAAGTTCTTCTGATACTTGTACAAATGATCACGGAGCAAAAAGATGCACGACGGAAGCAAGCAAATGTACAAAAAAAGGAACTTGAAAGCACAAGTAAGTCGCGTACACGAAAAGCATCTTTTTCACTACAAAGCCCCACTTTCCCCATTTGTCGTCTTTCAAAAAGCTGCTTCTGTCCACTGTGTGCTTATGCACATATTAGGCAGTTTTGCGTAAACCTTATGAACTATAAAAACTGGTAAGTATTGTGCTATGAGCCGCTTTCGCGTTTTTGATCCCTTCTCACTCTTTACCATGAACATCGATAAATTGTGTATGGGAGCAAAACAGCCAAAATCCAGGCAACTTCAAAAATTACTTTTACATTTTTCCTTTGAAGGTCTACATGAACAAAAAAATGAAAATAAAAGGACAGCTTGGGATCATGTATAGAGTATATAAAGCGATCTTGACAAATATATATTTATAATATACATACATACCACTTTTGAGTTAGGGAACATAAAGGGGTATACTTTTAAAATAGATGAGGTTAAGAGAAAGGTATAGTGTTATGGGTAGAAATACAACAGCACAAGCAGCTTTACTTTTTTGAGAGATATCAATACAATAGGATCTCATACAAATGAAAAAGAATGTGACTGAAGCATGAAGGAAAAAAAGAAGCAGAAGCAAAAATCTGTCAAAAAGTCAAAAAAAGAAGAGAGACAAACCGAGAATGGGAATCCAACGGAGGAGACAGATGGTATGATTTATTGTCGTAAACCATTTGCTGAGACTGTTGAGGCCGAGATGATTGACCTGGAGTCGCAGTACCAGTGGCGGCTTGTTGGTTGACTTGTGGTCCTTGAAACGCACTTGCTCCACCAGTTCCACTGACACCACCACCACTACCTCCACCACTTGGACCGCCACCGCTGCCACTGCCGCCAGGACCATCCGGACCTCCACCACCACCTCCTCCACCTGAATGGGGTTGATGAGATACACTCATCGTCTTTAGAAAAGACTGAAGTTGTTGCAGGAGGCTGCTCAGTTGTTTTACTTCAGATCGTAGCGAGAGCAAGTCATTCATCTATCATGGATAAAAAAAACGGTAAATTGTTTAAAAGACAGATTTGGAAATAGAGATATTGCTTTCAAGCTTAAAAGTGAAGTGGTCCTTCACAATGAAAAACTTTACCCAGTCCATCATCATCAAAACTAAGAACAAAAACCTGTTTTTACCCGCAACCATACATACGTACATAGCAATATATTTTATTTGTTTGCGTTTGCTTTTGAGCCAGAAAAATCACGACTACACACTATAAACGACGATTTTTTACAATAATATTGTCAGTCGATCTATGTTACAGGTCAGTTTTTTCAAAAGTCTACTGATTTCACCCTCTTTTTAAACTTAACATAAAATTATGCAAACCCGCATAAAAATCGAAATAACCAGAATCCCATATATAGAGCTTCTTTCCATTTCAGCAAGCATCAAACATCCCAAATTGGTTTCGAATGAAATCGTAGTTTCATAGGTATACGCAAATACACATGCATGATTGAATACGCGACAGAACATTTTACACCTTGCACTGCAGAATAAAATGCCATTTTTTACATGTCATACAATATCAGTACCTACCAGATTATATAAACCAATAAGCATCTACATCTACACATATTACCCAACTTGACAAGACTTTCTGCTGAAGGAGATATCTGAATAACTTTATTCGCGACTATTTAGGTATGTGTTTCCTGGAGTGAGTATTAGCTGGTAAAGCAATAAAGTTCAAAGGTAGCAGAATATATATTCTATTGCTACTTCTCTTCTGACACGATTAAATGAAAAATGTTTCACTGCGGGGATATATGACGCAGATGGATTTTATTGTGTGCGTTTGTGCTTCAAAAAAAGAATCCAAGAGATTTTGCCACACCGCAAAACTAACTGTGTAGTTCTTTATGATAATACAAAATGTATTTATAGTTCGCCTAAATATGCATCACATCCTTTTGCCATATCATCACCAACCAAACCACCATCACATTACTGTTACCATTTTTCCTTGACTTTTACTGAAAAATAATACAATCAATCATGTTCCTATCCTACTTTTTCTTTTCCTGAGTACTTATTTATATATTTATGTATTTGCTCACTCACTCATATACCTTTTTACTTTCACTTTCCTTTACAGTTGCCCTGTTCGCATGAACTTTCCCAGGAAATGGACTTTTGGTGGTTTCAGTACTTTGGTTCTGTGGCATTATTATTTCTATTACTTTTTTTATCACCACCACCACCTAGTTTTTTTTTATTCTACGAACCTCAATATATTGTATGTACACCATAAAACATGGCAAATGAATATATCTAAATCGTTTTTGAAGATTTTTTTGTGTTGATTCCATTTCCAAACAGCGTAACATCCACTTCATGTGCTCTTGTCAGTAGTTGTAACCTTTTTCCAATTTGGATTATACCACACCACTCCGTTGTTCTCTTATTGTGAATAAGAGATGAAAGGGTTGTTAGTTTGAAATCATACTTTTGTATATTTTTGTTTTTTTACCCTTTTTTGTTGCAAGAGTAGAAAAGAGAGAGGGCTGTCAAATAAAAAAAAAGTACAGAAAAAATATAGACATACCACTTTTCCTCCACTTTCGTCAAGTGGGCCACCTAATGACAGGGGGTAAAATATTACTCTTATTATTTTATATCTTTGAAAAATAATACTTGAAAAGAGTAAAACGTGTGTACGTAAGTGCATAAGGGAATTTATTGTATACATACATTACTAAAATGTAACTTTGTTTAAACCTGTTTTGCTAAAAAAAATAAGAGAAAAAATAATTCGCAGACATACATATCTATCTGTCTGAAATACGTCAATATTGCCCAACTACTGTTTTTTTTCGGTCAAATTTATATTTTAGATGGGAAGATTGCGAAATACAATAAATTCAGCAGGTAATTTTTGAAGATTTTTACTGTCGATATCCAATACCATTAGGAAAGCGTCATATGGTAACGAAATTCTTCTCGTTCTCTCTCCGGTCCCCCGTCTCTCTCTCTTTGATATAGAAAACGATTGTGAAATTTTTAACTACTGTTTGTTTGGCAGTATGTCATTATTTATTAGCGTCTATGTACTTTGTTAAAATGAAAAATATTTTCCTTGATGCTTTTAAACGAGAGAATTGAATAGTGTACAACTTGCTTAATCAGCTTTCGACATTCTTCTTTCTAAATAACTTTGTGCCCCTAACCGATTGTAAATAGAATGACGAAACAACAACTTCCTCTGCCATGCCCTTTGTAAATTGGAAAGCATTATTGTTCTATCAGACAGATATGGTCGATGTCGCACGAATTGACACACGTTTTAAAATCCTTACATAAACGTCGTTTTATAATGCACCTTTTAATAAAACTCCTTTTTCCAATTTTTAGAACTCGACAGGTTGTTAAATGACAGAATGGTAGGCTACGTAAGTTTTTTAGGCTAAGAACAGAAATGAGTTTCTGGTAACTCAAACTGATCATTGATCTTCATCATCATTGATAATCTAAAAAGGTTTGTATTTTTTTACTCTACTCTTTTCCTTCAATTTATTCCCGAAAGAAATGTCGGTAAAAGCATTGGGCAATACGAACTGGAGCGTAAAAATGTTATTTTTTGAATGCTTAAAACTTAATTTATTTATCTAGAACTATACCGAATTTAGGAGAAAATTTTAGCGTAAATTGCATTTCTCTACCCTACACTAGACCCATCAGTATTTACCGTCCTACTGGCTTCATGGACTCGCAGTAATGTTTTGATACTTGCTGAAAATTCGTGCTTTTACTTTACTTTTCGTCAGTTTTTTTCCTAAGAAATAAGTAAATGCATTAGGGTGTTTAATACCAAAGGAAAGCAAAAAATAAGCTTCCAACCAACTCATGTGTGCATTCATACTTCTAGTCTCCTTAGATTGTTGTAAAAGGAGGATTTTGGAGAGGAGTTACTCGCTAGAAAATCTCTTGTTTGTGCAATCAGAAATTCTACAACTAAGCTCAAGTACTACACTGCCTCTAATCTGTTTTCCGTAGTACTCATTCTCTGAACTGAACTTGAACAACTACTAGAGACACATACAAACGCCCACCCCGGTAGCTTCAAAGAACGCCTGCAAAATATGTGGGTATTGCTTTCTAAGTCGACCTATTAACTGAAACAGTAGACAAATAGGTGTATATATTTCGTTTTCCTTTGCTCTGATTTTTAGTCACTTACTAGCCGGCTGTAAAACTTCTCGCTATTTCATTAGTGTTTTTTGTTGCTTGGGTTAGAGAAGAATACGAAAATGGTTTGGGAGGGTGAAAGTGAAAACACAAGATTGGTCACGATGCCTAGATTTACTACTATACCCATATAAACGAATGTACTAGAGAAAATTGTTCGTTGTTAACAAGTTGGCATAATGCATTTGTAGGGCGATAGTTGTCTGACTGATTTGAGCGAATTGCGTGCTACACCAAGACGTCAGAAGCAATAACACTGTGAAAGCATCTCTTCCTTGGCAGGTCCGAAAAAAAAACTTTTCACCAACCAAAAAAAACTTCTTCCTTTTCGTAAGACCACTTTCTTTTCTTATATATTAAATAATATGTACATAGATACGATACATAGATGATAATGTGCGAAGGCTTTTACCTGAGATTGAAAGACCTCCTGCTTCTCGCGAACCTGTCTCACGTGCTCACTCCAATGGGCTTCAAACACTTTTTTTAGTTGCTCCATTTCCGCGTAACGGCGATTCAGCTGATCCTCCAACATGAGACCTTCTCTTAGAGCACTATCTGTGCGGGAAATGTAGCCAGAGCCTCGCTGAAGAGTCACGTCCCGGTGTAATTCCTGAACTTGTTCCTTTAATCGATTAAGCCTATGACTCAGATCCTGTGTATAAGTTTCAATAGAAAAATCACAAGATTAGTTGAGAAAATGTACAGAGAGTGGGTGCCTATTTAAACATTGAATAAAATGTCTTCAATTCCTTGTAAATAATGGCTTAGATGGAAAAAATTGCGTGGACTCCAATGAACCATAAAGCATGTACATTTCGAATGTCTAATGTATTAAGATTATGTACGCCTCCTTGGCCTTCATGTATTTTTTATCAACGTGAGTGTGAGTGTGTGATATTACGCTACATGAATTTTAGTGAAGTTTAAATTTTCTTAATTCATTTGCGATCTGCAAATGAAATATAGAACAGATAGGGGTCCGTCGTTTATAGTGTATTGGGAATGCGTGCTCTTGTAAAAAGTATTTCCAAAATTGTATCCAGCAAGCGTTTTTACTGCAATAATGGTGCTTAAAGACGACTACCATAATGGCACAAAATGTTGCAGGTAAAAATTAGGAACTACATCAAGACAAAATTCATATATGGTACTCCTCGCTGTTTGAATCAGCAGCCAAAACTTTTTTCTCTTTATTCCAAAAACCAAACCAAGGGTTAACTTCACTGAGCCACAACCTTCCTCCCCGTAAATAAATAATATCGGTATTCGGTATAATGACAACAAAACAACCGCAAAAAGTTGTTCTGTCTACATAATCTAGAATCCAGATAGTTTTAAGATGACCTACCTTATAAAATCATGTAAAGGAAGGAACTGCAAAAGCTTTCTTATAAAAATAATAAAATAAATAAATCCTTAAAACCAAAAAGTTACAAACATTTCATAAGATCCAAGTGACTGGAACTAGACAATGCAACGATGAGCGAATAGATATTGAGTCGAACAATTGGAATTTTCTTCCATCAAAACACAATAAAACCAGCATCATCCTTTCTGTAATTTTTACAAGTTCTGCTTTCTGAGCTTTCTACCTACCAATTCTGGAAAAATTTCTAGACTATGATGCATTTTGCTTGTCTGATTGTATCAGTCTCATAAACTTATATCATTTCGTAATTCCATTCTTTCTGCCCTAAACAACAACAAATAAAGGATAACAAGAGAGAGGAAGTGAGAGATAAAAGAACAGGAGACTACTTCCGCTCGCTACATTCATAACTATAACATTACATTGTACCAGCAGAACAAAGCATATTCCAATAACAAGATATACTGTTATTCTGTTCCGTCATGTTTTGCCTTTTAACTTTCTTCGTTTTCAATGCAGCAGAGACGTTTTCATCCTAGTGGGAAAAGTGGAGAAAGTTAGCGGTTTTTCCTTTCACTGCTGCAGAATAACAAGAAGCAACGCATCTCTCGCAAATGCAATGCTTATGGCAGCATAAAAGATTGAAGAAACGCGAATGTAACCACAATTCCAACTTAACTTTCTACACAAATACGTCCATGTATCATGCATAATATACTAAGCAGTATTTATCTTCCCTTCGTTTCCCTAATGTTTCTATTTAGAAAACACAAGAGTTTGCTACGATTAAGTAAATATTTTTTGACCTATGTATTCTTTTATTATCCTTATCACTAGATGAAATGTGTACATTTATCTTAGAATGTCGTTTCCTTGCAAAACATGTTATTTCTGCGGGCAAAGTCGTATAGAGTTGTGTGTAGACTGGGCTAAACTGAACTCTAGTAGTGTACCTGCAACTTATCCCCATATTTCTGTCCTTAATCGTTGTAGACGAGAAGTATAAGTTAAAATAAGGAGTTGTACGACACTTAGTAGCAGTAACTGCTTTCTATTATTATTACTTAAGTAGAATAACAACAGGAATGAATTACTGTCTACTGGTGTGGTATTTGCTGTGTGTGCGTGTCTCGTGCACTTTTTCCTACCTCCAGGTGAAATATACCCGGAATTTAATGTATGTTTTGGGCAATAACTTTCTCTTGATGTATGTGCTTGTAACAGCTGCTGCTACTGTTGCCAACATAGCCTACAGCACCACACACACAACCTCTGGGAAAATTTATTTACAGTATCTCTTAAATTTTACTGAGGCTGGTATAAATGTTAGACGTGTCAAGAAAGAAGGATGGTTCTTAGGGCTGCTTTATGTTATATATGGATATCAATATATTAGCAGGTATACGCAACGAAAATCCGTATTTCAACATTACTTTCCTACTTAAGTTGATTATGGGATTAGACATGCTTTCTTTGGGAAAGATGAAGATGCGTTTTACGGCCTCCATCTTTTAGTCCACTTTTACCTGATGATCTCTCATTTACTGTGGGAGTAACACAAGATGGATTCATATTTAAAACTATACTCTCTTAAAATAAGAATAAGTAAGGTTGAAGTTTTTAGGCAGTATACTTTGTTATATTATGTGAATTTTGTCAATGATTTACGGTTATGACTAACGATGAGTTTGACATTTTTGGAACTATTGGTACGATATAGGAGCGGAAATTAAATCCAACTTAATTAAAATATATAGGGCATAATTTTACAATGCGGCCATTCGAGATTCTGAGCAGAGAGTTTATTGTTAATTCTAGATTTGAATGAGTGACACCGCATTACTTTATTGAGGGGGAAAAGAAGGACTGGATTATATGGAGTGTTAATAATGTCAAGAGAATTACATGGGATGCCATTGATAAGATCAACAAAGACAAAATAGGACAAGAAAATGGTGGAAATATAATAGAAATAATAGCTCATACACTGCAGGATTTTTTTGTGAATATAACATAATGCATGAATTTCTGCGCCAGATATTCCTGGATATCAAGTTAATGTTGGCGAACTTGTATGAGTTGGATTTAATTTTAGAAACTGGTGCTGCCACAGACATTAAGCTGATCATCCAATTTTCCCTTCGCAGAAAAGGTAATCAAAGAAAAGAGTAAAACGAAACATGAACAGAAATACTTCGTAGAAACCCATAAAAGAGTTGCTTTCTCTATTCACTGTATCTCAGAAACGTCAAAGCCAACTAACACATACATAAACTGATGACTGGCTGGATCTGGATATGGATAGGTACTATTTCTCTAAAAATAAATAACATGTTCATTCATGCACATTCGGCAACCTTCTTTTTGTCGTAAAAATTTCCATTAGAGAAGGTGAAGGTTATGGAAAGCAAATCATCGACTTCTCGTATTTCATTCATACACAATTTAATAACATTTTTATGGCTACAGTTATTTTTCACGGTTGTTGACTTGAAATTTAACGCAATTGAGGAAGCAGTCATCTGACATAAATTAGAAAAAAAACGTGTGAAAAGCTGATGAATGTGTCTGAGAAACACCACAAGCGTTGGAAACATACCAGTGAAAAGGTATAAAAATGAATGCCATTTTGAAATCCTTGATTTCAAGGCAAAATCATTTTGAAAAGTCTTATTTTTCACAACTCTTTTTTTTTATTTAAATTTTATTAATATGAAAAGAATTTAAAAGAATAAACACAACCAACTAGTTTTTAAATTTTGTTTATTGAAGTAAACAATGAACCAAACACAGTCAGTTCAAAAAACGAGACAGGCTACACGTACACGCGAAGTTCCCATACTTTTCTCACAGTTGAATATAAACTTTGCACGAAGAAACCCCCTCTTCCTTTCGCTACAAAACTCGACATTTGGAAAAGCATAAAGGATAAACTATTTCAAAGGTGACACGAGCATCAGATGTGCTTTCTCCAATTCTGCTGCCACTAGCTTTTTACCAGTTTCCCAATTTTTGATAACTGTGTTTCCTCCCCCTTCATCCTACGCCTCCAGCTTTTTTTACACTAAGCAAGTCCTGGAGAGATTACAAAATAACACGTAGACAGCCTGTTCGTCGCGCGAGAGAGAAGGAAAAGTAACAAACATCTCTATATAGCTTTACAGACTTTTAGACAACCGAAACCACATAACCAGATGGACCAGCTGTACATAAGTCATATACCTATATCCAATATTACAATGCCTACCACACCAACACCTTTTTCTTTCTTTTCTTCCTCTTCTTATTTTCCTCTCCCGTTTTTACAATTTACCTAAGGGAATAGTTGGGAAGAATGCGAGGAGTGTTTTCTCCTGAGATTCGTAAATATACAACTTTCCTTCAGTCTTGATCCCTTCCCAGATGGCTGACTGGTGGCGAACGAAAGAACGGCAAAACCAAACCGAACCATACATTCAAAAAAAGGACTACTGTAGCTTTGCTGCCATACCATCATCATCACTGCTGGCATATAAGCAGTCTGATTACTTTTTTCCTCCTCGCCCGTTACTCCTATTATCTCACCTGACAGTTTTTTCTTCGTATACGTCTTCAACTCTTTTTATATATTTCAAACTTCTTCAATAAACTTATACACACATACATGTGTAAATGCCAAAGGCAGAGAGGCACACACCAAAACCAGAACCAGATGAGATGACTACTCAACAAACAAACTCGCTGAATAGAAAGAAAAAAAAAATCCACATAGACCAGCAGCTTTCTGCATGGAACTATACAAACCTACCATACAAAATCCACTAAAATGCGACACCATCCAACACATCAACTCCAGAAGAGCCAAGCCAGGACGAAGAAATAAAAGTAGTATTTTCTTCCTCTACCCCACCAACTTATTTAAAAGCGACACACAAAAAAGACATATAATATAATGTTGAATGTAACAAGTTTTTTCTTCTTGTTCTGTTGATGGGATTTCTTTTTTTCCCTTTGCATTCTTACGTATTTCTATTATTTAAACTATATAACACCCTCTTATATATATTTTTTATATATAAAATACCTATTCACACTTTTTTCTTCTTAAAGTCGCTTTCGCTTCTTTTTATCTCTCACGTTGCTTTGTCATAAAAATATAACATATTTCCTAAACTCGGCTTTTGGGGAGGAGGCGAACATTACATATAAAGAATTATCATTGTTTGTGCCAGGATGAAAGATATTATCCACCTTTGATAACTTTTTTTCTTTCCCTTTTCCATCGAGTCGTCGCCCCCTTTCAGTTCTTTATCACTGATCAAGCTGTGTGTAGAAAAGAAGCTAAATAAAGTTACAGATTGGATATTGAGTCGACAACGAGGAACGCCATTTTTCTAACATAGTCTATACGAGAGATACCCCCAATAGAGTGTAAACACTTCATCAAAGATAATCATCACATCACATCACGGTCATCATCATGGATTATAAATAGGAAAAATAAACGAGAAAGATGAGATTGCGAATATTATACAAAGCTCATCTTTGAGAAGACGATACGATGGCGAAAAATTCTGCACTGAAATTCATTTTGATTTCCGCTCATTCCCAATCGCTCGTGTTTTTTTCGCTATCATCGTCATTTTCGTAGTCATCATCACCGTTATGATTGTACAGATTGACAGTGTATGTGTGAAAGTGAATAAGAATAAGTATGAAAGTACAAGAAAAAAGTTTCGAAGGTTTTTTTACCGGTGGGCGGAATAATACGATTTCGTGCTGTATTACTCTCATCCTCATCCTCAACACCATCAACTTTACTTATTTGATTTCATTTCCACTGAAAATGTAATCATAAAGTGAAATGTTCACTTTTTCGTTTCCTTCTTAGCTGTATTTTTTGATGTTGAGTATGTATTATGAAAATCTATTACTTGAAAACTTCCTAATAAAAATAATATCATATCAATTCATACTGATTTTATTTATGAAACAGTTTCAGTTTGGAGATTTTATTTGCTCACTTTTTATCAGTTGTTTGTTCAAACCTAAAAAATAAATCAAAAACATGTGAAGAAAGGAAATAAATCTCGTAATATCATTTCTGAAATCTCAATTCAAACAAAAGAAATAAGATCAAAGTTCATGTCGAGAGAGAGAGAGAGCTATCGTCATCATCATCTTTAGAGATATGTATGATATGATACATGAAATGTTTTATATCCCATTTTCCCATCAAGTACCATCATACCACCAAATTTTTTTGTTACTATTCTGTTCATACAGATTCGGATGTTGAAAAAAAGATGGTGATTCATTTTACTTGTAGTAAATCATGTATAGTTCATCTGCAGAAGTAGAAGCAAGAGCGTAGGTTGCAATCATTCCCTTCATGTCACATTCATTGTTACCGAAAATATATTGCAAAGGAGCAGAAGCAGACGTAATGTAGAGAGGAGAGACGAAAGAAAAATCATTTCTATGAAATCTGAAAAGTCAAGATGATTTAAGTTGGAAATTGGAGAGAATCAAGTCATCCGAAAGAAAGAAGAAAGGGATCATAATGAATCTTGAAAACAATAAGGCCAACATAAAAATTACTAGCATGGCTGTGTGTATCTCAGAGCAGAATGGAAAGCACTACACAAAAGGTAGGGAAAATAGACTTCCGTTTTGTTTCTTCTCAACGTTTCTTTATGTGTGTCTTCCTATTAGAAAATCCCTACTTATGACGCACATGGGCCTACGAGAAGAGGGAAAACGGTAGTTAATATTTTCGCAAGACTTTGCTTTCTCTCTCTGCATTGCATTGAGTACTTTTTTACCAATTGGAGTTATTTTTAACTGTGACTGCGTTAGTTAGTGGTAGTCTTTTTATAGAAGAATTCATATGTATGTAACTATCAGCTCGTTTCACATAATACATGGCTTAACTGGAACTGGAACAAACAAGCATTGAATAAAAAATTTTATTGCAAAATCTGCTTCCAATCAAAAAACAAAATCAGGTCAACTAAATTGTGTGTAAGAATGTGAATGTAGAGTTCTCTGCCAGTATAGTAGATATAAATCAAACGCCTATTTATCCGTGACTCCATGAATATTGAGAATGGATAGGAACCAAAATGAAATATATTTTCATTGCATTTCACAATTTGAATACTTTGAATATTGTAGCTCTCTAGCTTCTCTGGCTTCTTCATTCCTCCATCGTACTCGTACTTAAGATAATTGGCAATTAGAATGGAAGAAAGAGTTCATAAGTGAAGGGATCTCTGAGCTCTGGTAGAGTTCAACCATATTTTTAGAATAAAAAACTTTGATTAGCAACGGTTAAGGATGGAATGGAACCTTGCTTTGGGTTCCTTTGAATCTTGAATCTTTCGGTTGTATTTGTGTGTGAGTACAACCAAACCAACCACAAAATCAACCCATAGCTATAATATATATCGGTCAGCAGTGGTGTGCAATCAAGCTTTCTTCTTAAAAACGAACGTGCACTCTGATTTCAATGTCAGAGTTTAAGAGTACAAACACAACCACTCAAACTCGTTTGGAATTCCATTCTTAGATGGGTTTTGTTCACATTTCAGTCGTAAGTTCACGATCTGATTGTCTTGTTCTGTGGTAAAGAAGATCAAATATATAAAAAATTTCATTATTCTATGGCCTAGCTTCTGCATTTCATTTTGTGAGTACCTATGTAATATAGCCTTGATTCATCTCTTGGAAGTCTTGGAACAAGCAGGGAAAGAATCTAAATGACTTTTTTTTAAAAATTACCATATATCGTTAACTGTTCCTGATACATTCTGTAGTATCCTTTTTCTGTATTTGTTTTTCATTAACTTTTTATAAGGGTTCGTTCTCCGATAAATATTGGTCTGCATGCTAATTTACTCATGTTAGTTTTTATTGTACACTATGCGCTTTGCAATATCAAAAATAAGCCGTCCCAACAAAATTTGAGCCGCAAATTCGTTTCACTTTTTTTAATCAACTCTTATATCTTACTAGTAGTAGCCCAAGGACCCAGGTCCTTAATTGTAAGGATGAGAGTTTGAATTTTGAATTCATTCTAGTCAAGGACAACTTATGGCATCCAACATCCACTTTCAAATCACCGGAACATAGTTACTAATTGATTACTGCATTCAAAATCTGTTTTGACTTTGCCACTTTCCCATTGATTAAATGTTTCCCCGTTAATATAAAATTTGCCTGTTGATTTAAAGTTTCCCGTTAAAGTAGAAATTTCCTGTGGATTTTAAACTTTTCCATTGGTGAACTATAAGCCATCAATTAGAAGTACCCCGTGATTTATGGCCATTAGTAGTTAATGTTTGGGATCGATTACGTAATGTTTGGGATTGATTACGTAATGTTTGGGATCGATAACGTAATGTTTGGGATTGATTACGTAACGTTGGGGCATGTAAGGGCAACTTGGGAGCAGCTTATGGAAACCTATTGTCACCTTAGGGAAACTTATGGACACCTTAAAACAACTTATGGGCCCCTTAGGATATGCTATTAGCAAGCACGAAGATGAAAATGCTGCATAGCAAAACTATCTGCATGATGACGGCATTAACGTTTCCAATTACGTAACATCAATCATGGAGGCAGCTCGACTGTTCAAGCTCACCATGCTATGCATTTCAGATACAATTTGAAGAAAAAGTACACTACTAAAAATCAAATTTTAAATATGAAGGAAACACTTTTTGAGGTCAAAATTCATCCTTGTTACCCCACAATCGCATGTAGATTCATATTCAAAAAAATTGAACACATAAAATTGCTTAGATTTCCCTAAAAAGGGATCCAACGGGGACCACTTTTTTGAACATTTGAGCCTAGTTTCGAGGCATTAATTTTATATATATAGATACTCTTACAACTATATTTGAAAGTTAGATTTTCTTTGAAAATCAAATAACTACATGTCATTCCAAACTTGTGACTTTTATCGTTTTGAGACAGATACCAACGGGAATTAAGATATGTATCTAATTGTAATTCTCTACGGAATTGGGCAAAGGCAAGAAAGATGATAAAAATTACAATGCACTTTTTAGCAAGACAAAGCATATGAATTTTTCTTGTGCACTTTACCCAAAATTTATGTAAAACACTACGCATTATCTGCAACGCAATCATTCTTCTTCTGTGTCTACATTATCTTTCTACTTACAACTATAATACCTCAGCAAAAGTTTCATTCTGGGTTAAGAAAAAGAATTTATTTTTGGCTGGATTGAAAAAAATGAGTTGGTGCGGTGGACGGAATTACGTCAAGAATTTGGAGATGGTGAAAGTCTACTTTTCCTACTGGATCAGTTCACCTGCCAAAGTCGACACGACTTTCAAACAGGATTTTGCAAACTTGGCAATTCGAAAGAAACTTTTAGCTTAGTATCTTTTTCAAATTTTAGGTACCTATATTGCCATCAACCGTACAAAAATAAGCGCATACATTAGTATACCCCCGAAAAGGAAATGCTTTTTTCCCCATTTCTTGTTCCACTTTTTTCTCTCCACTTATGCCAATACCTACAGATGACTGCCCATCCATCCATCCATTTCACCACTACCATCACCAGCAAAATCGAATACTCACACATATTGCGCTACAAAAAAGGTACTGGTGGTACTGATGCTAAAGTATCAGTTACGAAACTTGGACAATCTGCCTTATGTGTGTTTTGTATGACCGATTTTTTTCTCGAAAGAAAAATAGAAAAAAAGGAGAATGAGTGCAAACGGGGTCCTTACGCTCGCTAACGAAGAAGAAAGAGGCAACTAACAAGATAAAGAATAGCTGATCTTTCCCAATGGCAGCTCACCTTCACACATATCAAACGGTCTACTTACATACTCGACGTGACATAGAGCTTGTGTCTGCCTCATCTCTTTCTACTCGATGGACGAATCCGCTGTTGAACGTGAACAGTTTTCTATTTTCAAACCGACAAACCTACAATAAAAAAAAGTCCTCTGATCGTGTTGAGCATTCAGCATGAAACCAAGTCATGCTACCTACATATTTTTAACGTACAATAATATCACTCGCCATATGAATATTTTACTTTTCTCTTCAATAGTTTCTTCAAATGTGCTTAGATGTGAGGAGAGTTAAAGCATTTCATGGTATATCATAGATAGTAGAAAAAACTGTCAACTTCGTACATCTAACAACTCGCAAAATGTATTACTGTATATCCTTTTTGACTACCGAGAAAAAAGAAATCATGTAGAGAAAAAAGATACGATTTAAGCAAGCCAAGAGCCAACAACTGAAACAACCACAAACAGAATAAGGGGGTCAACAAGGGAGGAAATATGATACGTATGGGATGAAGTAAGCAGGCACGCACTCACATTGTGTATTCGTGAAAGAGAATAAAACTCCTTTTTTGTATAAAAACGAGATGAGCACTATAAAGGCTCAAGAGACAGTTTTTATTTGTGAAAAAGTGGCCTTTTCTCATGTGAATGACAGCATTGAGAGCTTTTTACTTATGATGAAGTGAATACAAAAAAAGGGAAAAAAGAGGACCTCCGAAGTGAAGTAGGAGAGAAAAAAGTGGAAGTGGAAGGCCAGTGAAAGCAGTTTGTTTCGTTACGTTTTCGACCCCTAACATTTTATATACTATACTCATATCTCATTCATTCTGCTTGATCTTATAGTACCGCTTTTTTGAAGCATAGTAAATTTTACAGCCTTAAAGATAAGCTTAAAGATATTCTGCTCAAATTAGAAGCTGAATGATCTGTGTAAAAAAGGTGAAAGCATAGTTAGATATTTTAGAGAAAATTTGAAAAAAGTATCCTTGTTTTCAGCGGTCGAGTGGAAAAATTGTGCCTGGGATAGATGGAATTCGTGGTCTAAAACATTTACATGAATGACACTTATGCAAAATATGTTTTAAAGATCTCAAGTGACAATTTTTAGTTTTAAATTAGTTCTACTTTTAAAAGAGATGATTAGCATAGATGTTTTACCTGTATATTTATTTTCTTATAGGTAAAAAAACTTTGAATTCATTATATTATATCAGCTTGAAAAAGTAGCATTAGATTTTTTGACGTAACCTATTAAAACTACGCAAGAACGTTTATGCATGCACACATCTACATCGTGTATTGTGTAGGCTTAGCATACGTCTTTTTTGTTTGAAGATGAAACGAAAATCAAGAACATATAAATAAGAGACAAGTCAACAGGATTTTCTGTTTGTTGCACCTCACTCAGCTGTGCATTGTGACAAGTGAACTGGCTAACTAGCTGTGAGCACTTTTTTGTCGATAGGTTAAGCAACGCTTTTACCACTGAACATTTTGGATGGGTGCCCCTTCTTTCTATTGGCTGACGAGAATATGGTAGCGTTGGCATAGCACATTTTTGGGCGTATGATAAACACACACACACACACACACAGAGTTTTGGAAAGCCAGAGATATCTAACCGTAATCAATGCCTTCTGGAATGTAGAAGATCAACACAACTACAATTAGAATTATGTTCAATGCTGATCACTGTGCGATAACCTGATTGATAATTAGACACAAAACTTATGACGAAGACTACGACTGAATAAACCACACTTGTTCAAATAACAACAGTAGCGTAAACTACACAAGACAATTAAGGTTTTAAAAGTTTATTAATCCAACAATTAACAAATCACACAAAAGTACAACGAGCGAAGCTCACAGACACACTACCATCTCTCTCGAGAGTCAATGGCATACTAAACAGGAAAAAGTGCATACACTGACGGTGAAGCACCAAAACAGACAAGTAACTTGCTTGCCGAAAGAAACTCTATGACACAAGAAAAATGCATACGTACAAAACACACAACACAACGCCTCCACTTCTAACAGAGAGATTAAAACATACTCAAAAATAATAAGCTTCGTCTTTTTTTGTATCGACTGCCACCGATACCACTCTATGGTTTGCGTTTGGTACATGAATGCTTATCCTAAACCATATGCCACTTACTATCTATCTGCCTGCACTACACTGATTGTGTCATATCATCAGTTCTTCTTAGTTCTGAGTTTTGACATCTGAGGTGAAACTATGTATATGGAGGTAAATGATAGCGCAGATTACGAACATGAAGTCAGTTTTTGAATTCGAAATACTACGCCATCGGAACAGCGCGGGAAAAATTAATAATTCGAATTTCGTGGTAAAACTTAGTATATATGCTTAATTGTAATTTTAGGTGCATATTTGGAATATTAAATTCGATTTCATCATAAATATAAGAGAACCACTATCAAATCGTGGAATGCTGGATGTACCAAAGTGAGAGATGCAGCAAGGTACCTGATTAAGTTGATTACATCATCTCATCATCTACAATATAAAAGGCTTATCGAGTGGATGATGCGCATCACTGCGTGAGAGCACTCAACCCTTTGCTTTTTCGTTTGATAGTTGTTTTGTTCTGTATATTGCGTTGGATGGCGTGGTAACATAGCCATTATACATTACCTTCAAGTTTGCGAGTTAAAGGCTGAAACTGGGCTAGTAAACGTTTTTAAGGGCGCTGATTTCGAAAGTCAGTTTTCTTATTTGAAATTCTACGTGACCAGAAAAGCGCGGGAAACTTTACTTCTTCGAGTTTTGAGGTGAAACAGAGTATGTTGGGGAGATTGATTACGTAGATTCAGAATCTGAAGTCTGTTTTGGAATTTGAAGTACTAAGACATTATAAAAGTGCGGGAAACCTTTGTTCTTCGAGTTTGGAGATGGAATTCAGTTTATGGGCGCAACTGATGACGCAGATAATGAGTCTGAATCAGTTTTTAAATTCAAAATTCTATGTGACCAGAAAATCGTGGGAAACATTAGTTCTTCGAGTTTTGAGGTGAAACTCAGTGTAAATAGTCAATCGACGACGTAGATTCCAAATCTGAGGTCAGTTTTTAAATTTGAAACACTGCGTCACCAAAATTGCGCCATCCTTAACATTTCTCTCCACTCTTTTCTTTTTTACTGTCTGTTAGCAGAACATTAAATGTGGCCAAGTCAAGGCCAAAACGCATTATTAATTTGATCCAAAACCATGCCTACTAGATTCGGTGACCTAGAACTAGACCTATTCCACTAAGGGGCCTTTTTTTCTGTAGATGGCTACTTCTAGTTGAATATAATTTATTAACATTTTTCATAAAGATTCTCGTGTAATAGTATGTGTCGTATGACATGTCACATTACATTATTACTATAACGCAAGAATCTATATAAAAACAGGAAACCGTATGAATAGATGATAAAATATCAATCTCTTCTGATTTTTTTTCTTTTCATTTCATTTTTCTTTTCACACTTGTTTTGTTTTCCCGAAAAGCACGCAATCTGTTTTTTTTGCTTTCATCAATTCAACATAATACATATATGCATTATATACACTGGTTTTTTATTGTCTTTTAACATAAATTGCATATATTTTCTTTATGAATAACTATAAATACTATGCAGCATATTTTGTTTTGGTTCATTGCTTTCTTTGTTTTTCTCCCTTTTTCTTCCTATTTTTTTTCATGAAAGACTGTTTACGTTTTGTTTGGTGTACTGTAAACGTTTAATGATTTTTCATGTGACATGGTACAAAATAGAGGCAGCGGTGCCGGACGTATTTATTTATTTTTGTGAGAGGGTATACCAAGAAATAACAACGAGTAGCAAAAGTACAAGCAGAGATCTTTTGTTTGAAACTAATGGATTCCGTCCTTTCCATTTCCATTTTATACTCACTCATTTTTTTCTCCTTTGCTTTACTAGTGCCGTTTTCTGTTTTACGTCAGTGTTTGTACAAATCTACTTGCTACTACCCGTGTCCCTTTTATTTTTCGTCTGATTTGTTACGGGAGAAAGTGATGTTGACACAGACCAACCAAAGAAAACTAAGAAAAGTTCCCATCAACTAGACTTTTGCTTTAACATAAGAGCTAAATAGTACGGCTTTTTGAAAAGACACTTTTGTAGCCGTCTCCAAGTCTTTTGCTCTTTTGTTTTCCTTGTATAAATTTTGTCCTCACTTTCCCTTAAAACTAGGACAGAAAAAGTATATTATTCTGCGTTTCTTTATATAACATACTGTAATTTATTTTGCCTAAATACTAGAAAGATCTTACCACAATCAGTAACAGGATATACATTCTCCATTTCAGTCAGATTTTTCATTTAATCTTTCAGTCAGATTTTTTATACACTTTGTGAACAATGGTAAGTGTTTCATTTACACATATGTATATAATATATTATACCTATGTACATATATAAATATGTTAGCTAAAATACATCTCTTTAGGGATTTGGTTCTTTACAAACTCATTTTAATTATCCTCTTTGATATAATTTATCTGCAGCTAATGCATAGCTAAATACGCGAAAAATTCATTTATACTACAAAAAAGTACAAGTGAAAATGAAGAAGTAGATGAAAAAGTGTGATAGTTATCCGTTGGGTATATTTGTGTCACCACTTCACCTCGCTCATTTACCAATGAATGGCAGGCACCTACAATGTATTGCAAGAAAACTAATGACCGAAATAATATTATTCATTATGGAAATAAACTGGCAAGCTGGTAGGGGTTCACTGGAAACTAGAAAATCAGCGAGGTGAAAATATCCATTCATTCTGCTTTGATGATCATGATGATGATAATGACGATCCAGTTCCAGTAATAATACTAAATGCTACAAGTATAAAATTTACTATCGTCTGTCGTCTCCCTACCTTAGTTTATAAGCTCTGACTTTGGAGAAGAGTAAAAGTGATATGCGAGTGATGCCAATGGGAATTGTTATACTGTCTGCAACATGACGACAGTAGTCAAAGCAGAAGATCAAATAAAGAGAGAGAGTGGTGTTTACAGAAATCTAGCAAGTTGTGTTTTGGAGAAATTGTATGAGAAAGGAAATTGAACTGCTTTTGTTATTCCGTTGCATACAACGTGTAGATTATAAGAGTGTAAAATGTAGATACTTTAGTCTTTTGCTACTTTAGCAAGAAAACAAAACTTTTTTTGGGATTACGACTATAAAAGTAATAGTAATGAATGATACACTTGTGTTGAAGTCTACTGCAGCGATATTTTATAACTGTAGTGTTTTATAACTACTGTTTTTCCGCTAGTCACTCATTTAAGTTCACAAGTGAACGGATCGACGAAGATGAAGACAACAACAACAGGCTTTTCCTCTTTCTTGCTTGTGAGTTTGAATATCATTATAATTTATTGCATTACCAAAATCGTTATAATCAGGAAATGTCATAAACGAGTGGTGGAACTGGCAACTCCGTGAGTGAGTTCTCTTGCTTCATACTTAAATAAGTGCATAACAATCGCAGGCATATAATCATTATCATGAATTGCATATATACCTTCGTCGGTGGTGGTATGGTGGTAAGCTTGTATGTATTTTTAGACTTACATACTTACATAACATATAATATATAGAAAATCATTGATTATTTCCATTAAATCCGTTCTTTTGTGTGAGAAACGGTAACAATAATAATGACAATGAAAAGACTCCCTTTGATACGTAAAACATTTTCCTTTGAGTCAATTCGATACTCCCTTTTTGTTACAAGTGCCAAAAAACCTTTTACCCCTGGCAAGAAGCAGAAGCGCTAAAGTAACAGGAATGAAAGAAAATCTTCTTTAAGTCACCTGTTGTACAACTGCCATCTACTCCATCCAAAAGCACTCCTTGAACTGCCATACTTGTGATGTCAAACTGAATATGTTTACGATGAAACGTTTATAGATGAAAAGATTTGCGTACTTTCTAAAGTAATTTGGTATGCAATAATTTGTTTCAAGTCTAACAAAATTAGTGTAATTTTTTGCTTGTTAAACTGCTTCAACATCAAAGAAATATTATTTCACATGAATGCTTCTAGAGCACTAACTCTATCAATTTACGTAGAAATATTATTGATACATGTACTTTACAACCACACGTGTACAGCATTAGCTCAACCATGAGATACTCAGAAGGAACAATATTTTGATTGTTATCTGTTATAAAACAACTATGTTACTCATTCGACAAAACATGAAATAATACTCAGAAAAAATATCAAATTTTATTATGCTGATATTATTACAGCATCCATTTTTACCATTCAAATGTCTACTTATTGTACTTGAAACTTGGAACCCATTAGAGCAGAAAAGGAAAGGTAAAGACAGAAAAACAAAAGCTGTCTAAAAGGATCTAAACATAATCTCATCTCAGCCTTGATAAATCTTCGAAGAAAATAAATACATTTAATGTACACTAATATGACGGTTTTTCTCTATTTTAAGTTTAGAAAGAAGTTACACTTCCTTCTCCTACAGGCATTAACCAGTGAGAAAGTGAGAATATCGAATAGTACATTGAATTCAACGTGGCGGATCATATTTCTCTTCTTGGAACTTCATTGTGTGTGGATGGATAAACAATGAAGAACATGTTTACACGAGTGTCTGATTCCGTTTCGTATTAAATCTGTACAAAATGGACACAGACTGAAGCATTGAATTTCATCACATCAATATGACCCTTGTCACGTGACTTGTATGCGTGAATTGTGTACTCTTTACTTTACTTAAACCATCTATAATCTATAAACATTCACAAACTTTATCGGTGCGACGAAAATCGACTGTATCTTATTTCGAAAGAAAAACCATAGCATTGATGATGCGCTGCTTTGTGACGGAACTAGAAAATCTGTCAGTTATTAGTTATTATCGATTCCAGAAGCATGAGTAACGTGAACGTGAGTCATCCTCCTCACTGCACAATACACCCGTATCGTATGCGCTGACGTGATTGTTTTTGATGTAGCTAATAAAATAATTTTATTTTACTGCCTCTTTATGATGTGAACAAAGCAGAGAACATAAACAAATCTAATTGAAGTAATTCGTTAGATTATTCCTGGTAACGAGTAAAATTGTTATCGTATGGCCTAGTTTGCCTCAGTGGTCGTAATAATCAAAGGTTTTCACCGCATTTGATACAAAGTGATTTTATTTATAGCCATCTATTTATGTGGAAAATGCTTCTAACCAGCATAGTTACCAGTAGTTACCAGTCTGTCAATAATCAGTCTATAAATCTTTGACATGAAGCAAAAGTATCTCAGCAGACAGAGAGAGAGAGAGGGTGAGGGGGGGTTAAGTAAAATCTTTTTTCAAATTATAAATATACTGTAATCGATATCGAGCCAACTGTCAATGTAATACATACTACAACCCATAGAGTAAATAATAGTATAGAGATCTCAAGTCAACGTTGAGGCTCAAAAAAGTGACCAGAGGAAAAAATAGCCA
>JAQIWN010000132.1:0-50533 GCA_034699025.1 Entomobrya cf. arborea Gr-Col-00668 | reverse complement strand
ATTTGTCGTTTCAAGTATTAAATGTCGCACTAAAGTATCATTAGTCGTGGTAGACTTTATCGTTCGTAGACTTTTTTGGTAGCCTTTGTCGCGGTAGACTTTATCGCTGACGCCCCTGTCGTAGACTCGAAAATGTTACTTATCCAATCCAGTTCCTTGTAATATTATGTACTTATTTATAATTTACGGGGTACTTAGGCTTTTATTGGCTACCTAAACCGGCATAGCTGCGAATGAAAGTATCATACAACATCGCACTACTTTTTAACAAACTATTTTGTTTTGTGTGCACAGCATAAAAAGTTACAAATTGAAATCTACTTATATGCTAGCTAAGCATTCAATATGACAAGTAAAAAGCAAAAGATTGTTCTCCCAACTTTTTTCTTTCGTTTTTTTCTTCTTTGGGATGTTTTATTGTTGTCTAGTTGTTGTGTTGGGGTGTGGTTAAGAAAGTATGAATATTTATGTAGATGATCCCACAGGGTCTCCACTTTTCAGTCTAAACAGCTTTCTTGTGCTACTTATTATTATTACTTATGCATACATAAGTACGTACGTACAATAAAGTTATGTTGTGTTGTATCCAGTAAAAACAGCATTAAAGTAAAGGAAACGCATACAAACGCGTGACAGGCTGTGCATGTAACAACAAAAGAGAACAAAGTTGTTCTGTCAAAACGACGCTCTGCTGCTGACGACAAGTATTCTATTTTGTTGGGAAAGAGTAGGACAACTGCATAGAGCTATTCAACATTTCCGTTACAAAGTTACAAGAATAAAAGTCTCAAGCAAAAAATTCAAAGCTTGGTTGCAAAATGTCTTGTGATTGAATTTCTTTTAAGCTTATATTACAACAGTGAAGTATTTTTTTCACTCTCAACTTTGACTTTTTCTCTTGTGCTCTGCATGTAGTCGAATAAGTGTTTTCTTTCTTATTTTCCTTTTTAGATTTTTACATTTTGGCTGGTTTCTTTCTTTCTCATTAACTTATTATATTTATTCAGAAAGTGTTATAAAACTAAGTCAGCCGCCACCACCACCACTGTCAACTAATTTAATGCCATCATCTAGTTTAATGTACATGTGAACTTGCTTATTTGCATTTACATCCTGTTACAAGTAGCATATGAAATGGCTCAACATCGTAGCCATCTGACCTCACATTATGCATAATGAGATCTTGTCTTTTGAGCCATGCAATTATTTTTGTGTAGATAAATGCCAACAGAGTCTACAAAAAATGTACACACTTATTCGTGTGGACCATGATTTTCTGTACATTACATAGTAAAGTAGAAGTATAAAGTACCAAAAAACGGGTACAAACTTCAAAAACAAAAAATAAAAAGTAGGAGCGTGGTTATGTGCTTTTATTTTATACACACTTGATGCACTCGCTAAATAAGGCGATGATTACTGCAAAAAGTCAGAGGACGAGTTCACACACTGAATTTCTAGCATTTTAGAAAGCGGGGAACTTCTTGCATACCCGACAAGTCACACTCTTCCAACCCTATGTATAAAACGGACATCCTAAGTCCGTTGACTTGGCATAGGCGTACAGTAGCATTTTGGAATCGTACGATCAAGACAAATTCAATGGTACTATTTGTTTGACCCGGTGACCTTTGACCTTGGGGTAATGAGAGAACTCCGTATTGGTGAAAGTATGCGCAAAACTGTTTTCACCACTAAATTGAGCATGACGAATTACCCTAGTGTACTGATTTTGAGGTCAAAAGGTCAACCGGGAACTGAGATATTAGAAGTTGAAAATCAAAAAATATCGATTTTTACGATTTTTGGAGCTTATTTTCTCCGGTGCCCCATCGAATGCGCAAAATCTAAAAATTGATTTTGGTAGATCTCGACATGGTCTACAATCTCCAATATCTCAACTTTGCGCATGTGGTGGGGCTTTTGAGAAAATCGGATTTTAAAATTTTTAACAGCCAAACATGGTAACAGCCAAAAATTGCGGTAGATAATTTCTTACGGAACACAATAATTTTGGCTAAATCAACTTACCTTGAGTTGATACAAGGTCTGAGGGACTCTAATAAGCTATTTAGAGAAAAATCCCATCGGACAACTCGCAGCGTGGTAGAAATTATCGACCCTGGTTTTTGGCTGTTTCAAAAATTTTAAAATCCAATTTTCTCAAAAGTCCCACCACATGCGCAAAGTTGAGATATTGGAGATTGTAGACCATGTCGAGATCTACCAAAATCAATTTTTAGATTTTGCGCATTCGATGGGGCACCGGAGAAAATAAGCTCCAAAAATCGTAAAAATCGATATTTTTTGATTTTCAACTTCTAATATCTCAGTTCCCGGTTGACCTTTTGACCTCAAAATCAGTACACTAGGGTAATTCGTCATGCTCAATTTAGTGGTGAAAACAGTTTTGCGCATACTTTCACCAATACGGAGTTCTCTCATTACCCCAAGGTCAAAGGTCACCGGGTCAAACAAATAGTACCATTGAATTTGTCTTGATCGTACGATTCCAAAATGCTACTGTACGCCTATGCCAAGTCAACGGACTTAGGATGTCCGTTTTCATACATAGGGTTGGAAGAGTGTGCAAGTTAATCAGACAAATTATTGCGCGTTTGCTTTTCTCTGCAAGTTTACCTGCTGGTCTGCGAATTATCAAGTTTTGCACAAAAAGTCGTATGTAAAGTTTTTCATTTAAAATAATCAAAATGTGCGCACGGGACGACAATTTAAGTGTTAATACTTATAATTTGCAAATCTACCGGTTTCAAGGACACTAAGTTTGTATACTTTGCTTCGGATGAAACTGAAACCCTAACTTTGAAGGTAACGAAAAAAAAACTTCTGAAAACTGGTAACGGACATGACACCGTCTCACTACTGACTTAGTAATCATAATCATTATCATCGTCAGAAAATGTAAAACCCTACTTTTCATAATTACATAGACCTTACTATTTTTAAGAACATTTTCTTACCATAACTCTTTTCTTGAGTAACTTAAGTAAAAAGTTAGTTTAAATGTAATAGATGCACGTGTAGTAAAGTGAACTTGGGACTGGGACGTTTTCCAGAGGAAAGTCTTCTTTGTTTGATTGTTATTAGGCAGATAGACGAAATAAATGGGACAAGGGAGAAGACGAACGGAGAGAAAATACATACATATTTACCGAAAAAGTAATGTGAGGGAAAAAAGAAAGTGTAAAAGTTTTTTATGCTTGTGTGCATTTGGATAGAGCGGCAGAAGGGACATACATATATTCTGTATTGCACTTAAGACGAACAAGAAGAAGATTCAGAGCACATGCTGTTTGAAATAGTGGAGGAAGATAAAGACACAAAACGGGCCACTTTTCCGAAGAAGAAAAAAAATCGTGGGAAAAACAAGACATTTTAGACAGCTCGCATGAGAAACATTTTTTTCTTGCGTTTTCCTCGCTGCAGGAACACAAAAGTGTAGATATGAATTGTGTCTATTCATTTCAGTTTCATTTCAGTACGTGTTTGAGAACTTAAGAGAGAAAAAAAATAAGTTTAAAAAATCTACCAGCAACTGGGGAATGAAAAAAATACATAATACATGCACGACAAACTCAAAGCCGCCTTCTTATTGAGGAAGAATCATATAAATTATGATGCGTACTTATCTATCTAAGAATCTGATATACTTTTGTTTTGTATGCATACATACATCTTAAATTTTCGTGTTCGCCTTTTTTAGACAACTTTCTTTTTTCCCTTTTTTATCTCAGAAAGTAAACTTGGAGCAATCTGCATAACCTTGAGTTAAAGCTGAGTGCAGATCCCTAACGTCTTATTACCCTTGACATCCGGTGCCTTGCTTTAAAGTTGCTTTGCTCTGTTTCTCAAGCTAAGAATTTAATGGTTGAAACATAAGTATTAGTTCTATGCACTTTTAATGGCTTTATCTCATCTCCTTACTCATCTTGCTTTTGGCACAGTAGAGCCAATCCAATCTACTACATACATCTATGTCGTAGATGAGCATTTCGTATAACTGTGAATGTGAGTAACATTGTTATCTTTTGTTTCAGCATGAAATCTAATGTCATTCCATTATATTATGGCTCGTAACAAAGCGCAATTACTGTACTACTTTCCCTGCTATTATAACAATATGTATTTGCATTGTTATAACATTTTGCACCTCATCTGTTATCTTTTTACTTGAGGACCATTTCAGCACTCTGCACTGTACTTTCCTTCGAGTTTTTTTTCTACAAAAGTAGTTTCATTCATAAATGTCCTATCATAATTCATCCTACCACACAGTACACTTATAGTACCATTTAAAAATACTAAAGGGTTATGGGATCAACAACAGCATTTAGTTATTTTATTTCCTTCCTTCTCTACAGAACATCAGTATTTGTTGCCGAATAAAGCCTTTACGGTACAAGGTAGTGGTGGTACGTTTGGATTAGGTAGGGGTACAATACAAAATATATTTTTTTAGATTGTGACAAGGCCGAGTGGATTTCTTGTTGGCATAAAAGTACAATTTCATCGTTGTTAGCATATCAATGAGTGAAGTAGCCTAAAAAAACTGACAAAGTTATCTATTATTCAAGTGTACCTTTTGTTGAATCGACCAGGGTACGAATATATTGTAAACACTTGTCTGTCTGTAATACGTAGTTAACCGTATACACCAAATATAAGTACCATTTTGCACATTTTAAAGCTTCAGTCTTGAACGTCCAAATAACAGTAAAATAGACGTACCAATATTTGAGTTTTCAGATAACGCAGTAAAGTGGTACTAGAAGTTAGTTGTTGTGGATGTGAGAAGGAAGGAGTTAGTACAGACAGATGTCAGGATAAATGAAGAAGACTGACCCAACTGAGAGTTCCAAAGCAAAGAAGGCTGCTGCTTTAAATAAAAGGATTTTGTGCATTTTAGGATGACGGAAAAGAAAGGTCGAAAAGGGGATTGCTTATGACAGAAATTTTATCGAGCTATATATCTAGAACATTGGAGTGCTTAAGAGGATATGAAGCCATCAGTTGAAATTATCGTTCCTCGCTAACTCACTTATAAATTTGTTTTATATCCGCTTTTAACGTTTTTTCAAATTCAACCTAAAACCAACTAGAAGCAATGGAAACAAGCTTTCCAAAACGATTGGGTAAATGTTCTGCGAAGATTGGAAAGTGCCTGAATTCTGTACTACATTAAAAGCTCCAGATAATGGATGCATCATTCAACCATCCATGTAATTTCTGATTCTGAACCATTGAAGTCCATCGTACGTACCTACAAACGTACGAGCGTTTGTTTTAGGAAAAATCGTAAAATTTGAGGACTAAAGTAAAAGTGACGAAGTATTTGTATAAAGCTGCTAGAAGTAATTTTTTCCATGCAATAATAATTCACATGCCAGGTCACGTAGAAAAATAGTGTGGCCACTGTACCGTCAGTTTTGTGTTAAAGTAGATGTGTAATGGTTCAATATATATATAATGTACTAGGTAGCTAAAATAATGTCAGTTATCGAGTTATTATAATTATTTGAACTCAAGAATCGCACCGGGGAAATAGAAATGTGACTTTTTTCTTTAATGGCCGAAATGTCAATTAAAATCGGCTCGTAAAAGGTTTCAAACGGTTATAAAAAGGGAAATTGTGCTGTTGAACGAAGGGAAAAGTGGCTGGGCCCAATTATATATACATATAGTTTTCCAACAATTTGGCTAACAGTTTGTTGAAATATTGCTTATACAAAATGCATGTGCTAAAAGGATTTTTTTCTGTCTTTGTACCTGAAACTCGTTTGCATGAAACAAAAAACTATGAAACATTTTAGCTGTTACTAGATATCTGATGGTATTTTCCGTGTTACTCAAAGGCAGCAAATCGAGAAAAAAACACATTTTTGCCTTTGCAAATAATGCGTAATTCAAGAAATAAAATACAGAGCTGGTGCGTGTAGTTTTTTCACGATATGCTCTTAATAAGTGCATAAATTAAAGAAATTTCATTATTATAGTTCTTGCAATAATTATTGAATGATTAATAAAATGCAGTTGCTGTTTCAAACTACTAATTCCAAATCCTAGTAGCACATACAAACAACTAGTCTGTGTATAGGTATCCATATCTGCATTCTGTTCCAGGAACCGGAATTATGAGGATATACGTAATTACCTGAAAAAAAATATTATCATAATACCATCTAACAAATGATGGGTCCATCAAAATTGACCCATTGCTTTTATGACCAGCCATTAAAGAAAAAATGATCCGCATTTTCTCGGGATTGTACGTAACTTTCATATTCTAATTTTGATGCGACGCATGGCGTAACTTCGACTAAGTCAATTATCAGCTCCCGAACTACTAGTACAAAAAACTTTTTCTCGATCCTAGCGTTACAGCTAGTTTTACTATGATTCAAGGCCATACCTCCTTCAGGTTAGCGAAACTTCCGAGTAAATATCAAATTAAACTATATCATGTTAAGTTATATTGTAGTGTAATTAACCAAGTGAGGAATTTCACTGAAGGCTCATGAATGAAGAAATCTCTAGGAAAGCCAAGATGAAAATTAGATGACTTTGTTGTTTGTTCAACATAACGATCCTTGCTGGATTAAAGCTTACGTTGAAATTGAATGAGTAAAGTTGAACAATGTAAACAACTACAAACGTCAAACGAAAAGAATACAAACATAATAAGCTCATCATCTACAAACTTTCTCCGCCTTCGTAGGCGGATGTGCTGAAACCCAGGAAGGATAATCTTACTATATGATTGCCTAAAGCATGACTTAGGTTTCCTACGGAAGTGCTTCTTTTCCTAGTTTCATTATTTTTATGCATATATTTGGACAATTTTCTTATAACACAAATAAAAACAGGCAAAATACTAACTATATTTCTCCTTAAAAATGCAAAGTTGGTTCGTACTTCAGTAGATTCTAAAATATAGAAATGTGTTTTGATGACGACCACAATGGATCACAAATAATCACGATACAAAAACAGTATTCTTAAAAATAAATCAAATGGCAATCATAATATATACATATGTAGAAGTATATAAATCCATCGAATAATTCCTACGTATTCCTGTAATACCAGCTGCACATAAGCCCAAGTATAATCACTTCATTTAACAGAAACCACTAACCTTAGATTTCTTTAATCTTCCTTTGTGAAAGGAAATAGCGAAAACAAAGATTGAAAGTAGCTTTTAACAGCATCTAAGCCTCTTTCAAGTCGATCTGCTTTTTACTTTAGCTGTTTCCTCGAAAAAGGTTTATTTTTTCAACACAATGGTTGCATATACACATGCTATGCCCATATCGTATCGTTTAGAAGTATTCCACATCCATACTTCTTATATGAATAGAATAACCAATAAGTTTGCATGTGTGCTTCAACTTTAAAAAGCTTTTATCATCAAACCAAAAGGCGGTGGTATGTATTTGTTCTTGTTGTTCCCATCATCATGTATCATGACAGATGACGTAAGAGTCGCTGTTGTTTTTGTGACATACAATAGCACTTTATTCCTCTTAAAAAGGCTCGATAGATGAGTGGGCAGGTGCCAAAAGAAAGTAGAGATTTTACAATGCAATCTTCTAGGAAATAGTGGTAGCATTGTTGGTATTACGTCTTGTCTGTAAGCCCTTCCAGCAGTTTTAGTTTAGCACGAAGTGAAATTTAAACAGGGTTCATTTTAGATACGTAGGTAAATAAAATTTGAACACCAGTTTACTGAAAATTTGATAGTATGCAATTTGTGAAGATGAGTTTAGAATAGAAGAGGTGAGCAGATTGTAAAAAAAACGAAGAAATCTGGCTCTTTTTCTAAGTTACTGTTTCTCACAAAAGAGTTGTGTGACAACCTTGATCCACGAATCTCCTTGGAAGAAGAAGAAGAAGAAGAAGAAAGAACTGTAACATAAGACAGATGAAGAGAGGATTCAAAACTGGTATTATCATCATACTGAGAAAAGCAAATACAATGGTAGTACAACGCACAGATCTCATCAGAATAACGGAGGCAGGCAGAGGTAGTACCTAAATGTTTTGTACATTGGCTTGAGATTGAGACTCAAAAAAAGACGCTGAGGTAGAACGGTAGGAATCTTTAATATAAATTTGCAAATTTAGTTTGGTAGAGTTGAGTAGAGAGTAGGAAAAAAACTTTTTGGAGAGTGTAAGCAAACCATAAATGAAAATTGGAAATGTCTGGATAGCTGTTACATCTCAGCATAAATGAGACAGGGATGAGAATAGCATCCGATCTGATCAGTAAAAGACAGGCATTAAAGTATATGCACATATTTCTTATTGTTTTCTGTTCAATTTTCTTCATTCTAGTTTATGTTTTTAAAAGAAACTTCCAAGGACAAAAATACAAAGGCTAAAATTAGACTATTATGCGTACAAGCATTTGAAAATAATATTTTAAAGGTTATAAATACAAAACATACATGTTTAAAATGGTTAAATTTGAGAACTATTTGGTCCAAATAGTCCAAAAGGTTAATGAAGAAACAGATAAGTAATAAGTAGTACATAGAATTAGTTTTTTTGTTCAAATAAACCCATAAACCTAGTTTATTTATTGATCTTTAGCTTTTACGTTTTTTTAACTGATGTACTGTTTTTAATGCTTGGCAAAATATGACTACAGGCCACGATTAAAAGTGATTAAAATGGTAGTAAACAGTAAAAAGTAGGAGTAGGACCAGTAAAAATTTACGAAACAGGAAACAAACTAGCGTGTGTATTCATTTTCATTATTACCTCTAAATGGCTTGAGTGACTACTGCTTTGTAGAGAACGAGAGTTTTGCTTACGCAAATCCCCCAAAGTCGATTTACAGTTGGGATTTGATTAGAGTAATAAAGTAAAACAAAACTACAATAAAAACAGAAAGCTCGTAGACATGAGTGAGAAGAAAAGTAGGATTCGAGCATGCATGGCGATAGTTAGTTCTAGATGGATGGACCTAAATAGATTAGTGAACGGCGGAAAGGGAATTATGTGAATATATTTTTTTTACAGTTTTTCGGTGTATTTTTGGCTGGGGATTGGTGATAAGGAAAATGTGAGAGTGCTTATCTACTGCTGTCATTTGAACATAAAATACCAAGTTTAGCCGTTACAACAGCGAAAGCTGTAGGTAATTACGAATTAGAAAGGAAGCAATAATTACTTTACTAATTCGATCATCCGATTTAATGCCAAAAATCGCCAATTCATGATAGTTCGTTATTTATACACACTCTTTCACAAGTTTTTTCGTACAATATGCTGATGTTGATAAAAATGCTAAAAGAACAGATAATGTGAAAATATTTCCTGATTCTTCTATTTTTAGGTATCGTTCTACTAATCGATTTGAAAGCAGCTGCAAACTAGTTCAGAGAGAATATTATGTACATATATTATATGTGTAAGTATATTTATCTGTAACTACTAACTGTGCACTACAATACACTGAAATACAAGCAATAAATCCACAGCAAGCTGTGTAAGTTCACAAAACGCGAAAGATTACGAAAACTTTCAAACTGATGTATTTCTATCCATTGTAGTAAATTGTACAGAGATAGCTTAACCTAAATAATTCAAAGAAGAAAACTGTTTAGATCTAAAATCGCATCATTAGTAGCTGCCTTACAACAAGGGATACAATCCTCTGTTTTTCTTTTGCGTGTTTGTTCTCATGTTGTTCGTCTTGTAAGGGATCTTAGCAAAATAAACAAGCGAATATGAATTTTACCGTTAAGCTGTGGTCCTGAGGAGCCAAGTCCCCTCACAAATGGTATTGCTGAAAATAAAGTGTCGGTGGTTGGTTCGGAAATGCTTATGATATTGGATGAGAATCAAGTTCATATAAAATTACAATATAAATGATAGAGTAGTTAACAGTTTGGATATGAATTTGATATTAAATTCCAGATTGGTATTTATTCTGAGGAAATATGATCAGAATCAGTATTTAACTATTATGGTTGATTTTATAATTGATACTTTCAATAATTATATTCTTATAATTAAACTCATTTGAATATAGACTATATTTAAATTGTAAATTTCCAATAGGAATAGAGCTCTACCCTTTACAAGGGAATATTAAGTTTAACTGAATAGTTAAGGAAAAACTTATATTAATTTTTGTTATCTAATTCTAGTTCTAATTTATTATGCTCGGGAGAGAAACGCATAAATTATACTTGCAACCTATGAATAGGTTGGACAGAGTAAAGCCTATTATACTGGTGATGCGCTCCCGAGTATTTTATTAATTATTTAATACCATTTATGTTAATTGTGGCAATATGACCTAATTCAGTATCTTTATGAATTTGTAATTATGCAGCCACAATTAACAAAAGAATACTCAATTACTTTTCTCTACCTTTTTGTTGAGTCCAGGGATGGATTTTAATGTTGCCAGATAGAAGGATGACTTGTGTCGGTGGAACGCCTGCTAAGGCAAAGCGGATGGATGGTGTTAGTGGTACACTTGTGAATACAAGATGAATGGAGGGGTGTCGGTGGTGCTTTGCACTGGTCAAAGTTTGATGAGAGAGATGACCAAAACGAGTGATGATGAAACAATTATAATTGTCCTAGGACCAAGGTGGCTGTGTAACAGAAATGCCGAAAAATAGCATGTTACACCCTCTTCAATTTAACCCTTTTCACAATCATTATAAATGTAATATATAAACGGTTATAATTTTTATCGTACCACAAAATTGCAAAGAATTAGGCCAAACTGCCTGGATGGGCGGACAACAAAGGTAAATGTGCCGATGAGAATACTGTGGAAAATTACAGGAACGTAAATACCCAATGCCACAGTAAAACATCATTTACACAAATATGCATTTAAATCAAAGTGTGCTTACTCGCTGCACACGGTATGATGACCAGGATAATTCCAGGTACGGTAAGGGTCAAAATAGAGGATGAGTTACTGGAGAAAATAATCAAGAGTAACGCATAATTAATTTCTATTATCCACCGACACAATCATGATGTAAGTTGTGTATAAAAATTGTGGTTAGAAATTTTTAATTACCTTATTGTATAAGATGAAATACCCGAATCGAGTATCAAAGAATATTGCACCTTAACTGCACTTTTAGCAAACTGCTAAGTAATTTATTTGGTGCTGTAATTCAGCGAAACGCCAAAGATAAATTAAACTAATGGCTAACTGCCAAACACATTCGTGTGAACTATTACTAAGGAAATAATTACTAAATAACTTAAAAACTAAATTCCGATTTCTCAAGGATTATTTCTAAGATTAACTAAATTAATTTTCTGCTGCTGCAGGTGATGCTTCATGGTAGATATCTGGATACTGACTGAGCATTATACTAGTCTGTCATCCGAGGTAATATTAGTATCAGAATTAGAAGGTATAAATTGAGGGTATTGGACACGACTGGTGACGTGTCACATTCTCGTGTGCTTCCTTAAAGATAACACAGGAAATAAGTTTTACTTCACTACTCTTATATGGTATACATTAGAGTAATTCTGATAGGTTATGTGTACTTCATCTTTTAAGAATGCAGTGTGATGAGAGAGGTGTCGGTGTATACCGAGTTAAGTATGAATATGAAGATGCTTATTTTTGTACAAAGCAAATAGCCAATTAGGTTGTCGTGCATTTACCATATAACATCGTATCTTTTTATGTATCACAAAGGTGTATCTAAAGAATGTAATAAATTAAAATGACATTTGTGTCGATGAAAATGTATCAACAAATAAATTCCAAATCTCTCCAAAGATGGCCTCAGGGCCTTAACAACGCCCCCCCACTGAAATTCGAGCGGTCCCACGCGAGTAAAGAAAATGATTGGTGCAGTTATTTAAAAAAAAAATATTGGGTGACAACGAAACAAAGTAAAATTCTAACGTATGGATGTTCATTTACTGTACCCAAAAATGGTAACGTATTAGATGCGCAGTGATTTTGGAATTTTATTTATATGTTGCGTTAGTTCCGATTTCGTAATTTTGAGTTTGAGTGCTGTCCTCAGAAATGCTTTCACTCGTTTTGCGGAACTACTTGTGCGCTTGACTGTTCCTCTTTTGGGATGAGAAGGGTTAGCTTTAAGTTTTTGATTGATTCTGTATCTTCTTTTTTTGCGTGCAAGTTTGCTCATGGATAGCTGCACAGTATCGGTATTATGTGCTTGCTGTGCACTACATGCATTTTGTTCAGCTACGGCTTTAGATACATCTAAAGAAGTGTCGTTGGTTTGCTCCAATTCATATGGATAATAACCCAATTCCGAATCGGAGTCAAAATCAGATTCATTGAAACATAAAGCATCAGCATCCTCTTTTGTGATATGGGTGACTTTTGGATTACTTAAGTATATTGGAGTACGGTCAAAAAACATGTATTTTCTATGTTTGTTAATGATTTCTAGTACTTCGAGAAGTTGTTTGTCGGGTAACCATTCATTTGGCTTGGCCATTTGATTATGCTTTAGTGAAGATAAGGAAGTTGGCATTGCTCGAGTAATAAATTGAAGACTTTTTATAGGCATTAGAATGTTTGGATGAACGTCAACAGATTTTGCCAAATTGTCACGCCAATTATGTAATTCCTCAAATAAATCCTTTTGTCCAGATATGCAAAATAATTCTTTTCTTTGGTTATCTAATGTGTCGATGTATGATTGCCATGCTTGCGTAATTGTTTGTTTTGGCTTTAAAGTCTTGAGTAGATTGGTTTTACTCCTAGGAAAAGTCTGCTGCTCAAAATAACTAATTTTGTCTTTAATTTTTATCCAACACTCAAACAGCAAGCGAGTGTCGGTGGATGCATACTCTATCATCTCTTTTTTAAGTGGTCTTAGTTGCCAATCGGCTCGCTGGCCAGTTTTATCGATATTAATTTGGAGCAGTTCTTTAACCATATTGGAAAATGACACAGTCAAAATATTTTGAAAAAGTAAATGATAAGCTTCTTGACAGTCTACCATTGCCACGGTAAAAATGTCAAAGTTATTTTGTAGTGGGATAATATCTGAACAACTGTGGAAAATTTTTAACTTGGTAGGATCTTCGAAAAATGGCCGTAGATATTTTTCTATATGATTAAAAAGATTAAGAGTATCTATGACATAATCTCTCTCAAAATTAGATATTTGGATTAAGCAAATAAGAGTCGTGTAAGTGTCGGTGGCCATTTCAGTGTCTACGGTGTACTCATTATAATATTCAAAATTTTCTAGCATATCTATGAGATCTCTTTCTGTACTAACAAGAACGGTTTTTCGTGGTTGCTGTAAAGACGAGTGAATAAGCATGTTATTTGATAATGACCAGTTCTTAATAATTGATTCATGAGGGTGATCAGTGACGATAGGCTTATTATTAATTGCTTGTCTCCACTCTAGAAATCCGGGTATTGATTTATGTGGTCGGGTTTTTGCTTTTCCCCATTTCTGGAGTGCTTTTCTTCGATAATCTTCTTTGTTTAGAAGCATCTAAAACATTTCAAAAGAAGAAATGAATGAGCAATGTTGAATATAAAACTGCATTGATTAGTGAAAGATTTATTCTTTAAATAGAACTAAATGATTAATATGTACTCGGGAGTTTAGTTGACCAGTCTCTACATTTTTCATATCGAAAACGTGATCAGATAATTTACGAATTATTTCATAAGGCCCTTCTAATTTTGGCATTAAACTCTTTGAGATGCCCTTATCAGCACTTGATAAAATATGGGATTTATACCATACAATATCCCCTATTTCAAAGGTTCGGTCTTTTGTCTTTTGGTTTTTTATTTCAAGTGCTTTATGCGTTCGCTCTACGATATTTTGTCGCGCAATATCATGTACTAATATCATCCGCTCTTGAAGATTTTTGGTTTCTTTGACTCTTGATAGGTTAATGTTTAGTAAATTATCAAATGGATATCGGAACTCTCTACCAAAAAGGAGATATGCTGGACTAAAGCCAGTTGTGTCATTAATCGCAGTTCTTAAAGCAAAACATATTTCATCTAAACACCTATCCCAATCATTTGTTCGTTCCATTGTTGCTCTTATTTTCTCTTTTATTGTTTGATTATACCGTTCTGTCATGTTTACTTGAGGGTAGTATGGTGGTATGAAGTATGGCCGAACACCGACACTTTCAAGATAGTCAGTGTATGCATGGGATCCAAATTGATTGCCATTATCACTAATCAAAGTTTTAGGGAAGCCAAATGTAAGAAATAATTTACGTAGGCATGCTACTACTGATTTTGCTGTTGCTTCTCGAATAGCAAACATTTCCACCCATTTTGAGAAATTGTCGACAATGACTAAAATCGAACGGTTTTGTTTAGTTGACTTTACGAAAGGACCTATGAGATCGATTGATAACGTTTCCCAAGGTGCCTCTGGTTCAACTGGTCTAAGTGGAACGGGTGGAATGCGAGGCATTCTTGAAAGAACGCATTTCTTGCATCTTGACACGAAATTTTCAACATCTTTCGACATGCCAATCCAGTACACCCTTTGTTCAAGCTTATTATATGTTTTTCTGCGGCCAAGATGCGCAGCTAAATCAGATTCATGAAATATAGATATTACATTATCTTTCATTTTCTCCGGGATCCAAACACGATAGTGTTTATTTTCAGATTCCCACATTTTATTTCTTTCACCCACGTATCGTAAAAGCAGTCCGTCTTCAACCATAACTGCCCGTTTTGAAATTGATAAATACATGCGCGCATCAGAATTTGAAAGGCTATATGTACCTACAAGAGTTTGTTTTATCTTACTTAAAAATGTGTCGGTGTCCTGTGCTTTAATAAGCTCATCACGATTTATATTGGTAGAAGTGTCGATGATCAGTGTTTCGCATGCACGTGAAAGTGCATCTGCCGTTCGTAGTACTGGACTATTTCCAGGTTTATATTTAATGGTAAATTTAAAACTTTGGAGAATTAAGAACCATCTAGCTAATCGACCAGAAGGGTCTTTCAGATTTTGTAGGAATGTAATTGCTCTGTGATCTGTTTCGATGGTAAAATGAGTCAATTCAATGTATTGCCTAAATTTACTTATGCCAAAAAGAATTGCAGCCAATTCTATTTCACTCACAGAATAACCCTTGCTTTCAGTTGGCCTTAATGTTCGTGATGCAAAATATACCGGGTACCTTATGCCATCTTTTTCTTGCGATAATACCGCCGCGACGGCCTTTCTACTCGCATCTGTGGTAATTATAAATTCACGATTTAAATCAGGTAGATAGACTTGAGTGAAATCTGCCAAAGCAGTTTTTAAACCTTGAAAACCATCATGACAATCTTCTGTCCAGTCAAAATCTACTTTTGGACTTGTAAGGTGATAAAGTGGAAGTGCAAGAACTGAAAAATTCGGAATAAACCTCCTATAATAACTTAGACTTCCTAAAAATCTACGAATATCAGTAATATCTCTCGGTCGTGGATATTGTCGAATGCGTACAACCTTATCTGGGTTTGGTGAGATTTTTCCAGGTTCAATAATGAACCCTAAATATTTCAATTTCCGCCTACACACTTGTATTTTTTTCGGATTGAATGTAAACCCTGCTTCTTTGAATTTTGTTAATATTATGAGTAGATGGTTACAATGCTCGTCAAATGTTTCTGAGAACGTTATGCAATCGTCAAAGAAACAAAATGCAAAAAGAAAAAGAGCATCACTCAAAATTACATCGACACATTTTTGGTATGTGAATGGTGAATTTTGTAATCCTTGTGGTAGTCGGCGAAACTGATAAAGGCCTCTATGCGATCTGAAAGCCGTTAATGGTCTAGATTCTTCATCAATTTCTATTTGAAAAAAACCTTTACTTGCATCAGCAGTAGAATAATAATTTGCGGGGCCTAAATATGAAAGTATGTTGTCTATACTGGGTATAGGATATGCATCAGCAACAGTAAGTGAATTTAATGGTTTATAGTTTACCAAAAACCTGTAATCACCGTCCGGTTTTAATTTCACGAATGCATTGCAAGCCCAAGGTGAAATTGATGATTCAATTATGCCTTTATCTAACATTTCGTTAAATGTTTCATCAAAGGCTTGTCTTTTTCCACTTGACATTGGAAGGTATTTGGCTTGGACAGGTTTAGCACCTGGGATTAATTCAATATGATGACGAAATAATGTACAACAACCTGGATCAGAAGTAAACATGTCAAGAAATGGAAGCAAAATTTCCCTCAAACGTGTTTTCTTATAATCTTCCAGCTCTGCTGGAATCCTCAAAAAGTCAGCTTTGTCATGGTAAAGATTTTCAAGATTTGGTTCATCATCATCTTGATCTTCTTCAAGCCATTCATCAAATTCAGATGCCCAATTATGTAAAATATTTGCTGGAATTTCACCTTGCTCTGTTGCTTCCTCTTCAATTAATAAGAGAAAGTCATCCAGAAGAGCCTCTCTAACTTCCAAGGCGGCTTCGCTTTCAGTTACATATGATGTATTTACAAAAGCGAAGTCACAAGGTTTATGGGGAATTAATTTTTCGCTGTCTCTTCCTATTTTAAATGCGTTCGAGGAAGGTAAAAGTGCTATGTCTAATTTTTTCATAAAATCTGTACCAAGTAAAATGTAATCCAGTGCACCCGGCGCAAGTATGCATTTTTGTGTGACTGCGTTTTCATGAAAGTTAAATTCTAAATTGACTGATTGCGTAAGTATGCAACCAGCAAAAAATCCCGTTACTTTTTTCTTTTCGTCTGAGAGTGGAATTTCATGTTCTTTTATTTTTTTAATTAGTTTGTCACCAACCAAACATAATTTACTACCATTGTCAAGAAGAGCTGGGTATTTTTCTCCCCAAATCAAAATTTCTGTTATTGCCCTATCTTCACTGCTTAATGGATCAATGAGGCAGACTTCATCAAAATTCCCGAGCCTTACTGCCGACGGCTCGGGTTCTGTCCGTTTCCCGAATTTTGTCTTGGATTTGGACATTCATTTTGATAATGGTTTCCGCGGCAGTTGAAGCATTCAACTGACCTGCGTTCATTTGACCTAGATCTGTCATTACCTCGATAAGGTGTAGAAGCTCTTTGGTCATTGCCCTGAGCAGGTTGTGGAATTTGTGTCGATGGACGACTTTGTGAAGGCGAAGCATTTCGCGTGTCGGTGGCTGAATTTCGGCTCAACCTTGAATCTGTAGAACCAAAATTACGGCCATTTGCATTTCGTTCATTTTGTTGGGTATTTAAATCAAAGTCAACCCTTCTGCTTTCTCTTGCGTCGTTAGAACTAGACCTTGGTTGGATGCGATCAGTATTTGTTTCAAAACGCCTTTCATATGACTGAGCCCTTTCTCTGTTTGTGAAATTATTTTGATGGATGCTGTTTTCTCTACGTTCGTTTTGACGATATTGAAAAGAAGGTCGTTGAGAGAATGGACTGAATGAACGTCTCTCTGGTTCTCTTGGCATGTAATATGGTCTAGAATTTAAACCATAAGTGTCGGTGGTCATGCGTTCTGCTGACCTATCTCGGTGGTTGTATGAGTTTGTAGGCATAAGCTCAGGTTCTATGCTACGACGTGATGGAGGCCTATAATTATTTATCCTTGCCACTTGGGCATCAACAAGATCAGCTTCGACCTTAAAATCATATAATGTGCGAAATTGTGATGAAGATCTAAAAAATGGTGCATATGTTGGATTTAGACCACAAACTATGCGTGACATTACCTCTTCATCGACAATAGGCTTGTTCAGCCTGCGATAATATTCTAGAATCTTGCTTAAATATTTTGCAAGAGGTTCGTTTTCACCCTGCGTTCTCTTTTCAAGTTCCCATCTTAGATTAGAAATGTAATCCTGTGATAAAAAGTGTCGGCGGAATCGCTCAACAAAATCGTTCATTGACTGAAATGGGCGTAACTCATTCTCAGTGAGATACCAGGAATACGCTTCTCCGGTTAATGTGTATGGAATGATGCCTGTTAGTAATTCCAAATCTGGGATTCTTGTCCCTGTTTTGTATTTGATGAGATTTTGCAAAAATTCATATGGTGACTGTGAGTCACTACTACCATTAAAAGAGGGTGGTTCCAAATTTCTTAAAAATTGTCTACTTATTGTGGCTGACGGTGGAGCCGGATAAGTAGTGCTCGTTGGATATGCATTATGAAATGGCATTGCGTTTTGATATGGATATCCCATTGGTGGTGGTGGGTGACCGTAACCTAATGGAAGTGTCGGTGGAGGTGGAAGCCTTGCAAAAGGACGCAGGTCGATTTGGTATTGTACTGGCATTTCAGGATTAGGATTTTGATTTGCAGGGTTTGTGACAAAGTCCCTTATTCTATCAACACGCTGTTGTGCTTCTTCCTGAGTCCACATTTGTGGAAAATGCTCATTTTGAAATTGATCTTCCATTTGATTTCCCCTATATGATCCATGATATGCATTCGTGGAATAGTTATCATGCATCCAATCATTCACATTGTTCCTGTGTGGTTGTTGGTCTGTGTGACCGAAACCATTTTGATGATTTGTGCGATCGCTCAGTACGTGTGCATTGGCAAGGTTGTTTGGATTGTGCCGATGTGATTGATTATGATTTGCATGACTATGTGTAAAAGCACTATTACTTCGAGCTGTGCTGGTAATTCCAGCCATGTCTGCAACATACTGGTCGTATGCATCTCTACGTGAAATTCTGGGTATTCCAGTTTCAGGTAATTCAATAGAATCATTTAGATCTACTTGTGGCTGGCCACTTGCGGGTTCATTAGCCCTCCAATTTAATAAAGCCGGACCTTGGTTTTGCATTGGTTCTCTGCCTGTCGTTTGGTTTGGTGCTCGTGCATTTTGTGGAATTCCCTGCCTTGTGCTAACTCCATGTAAATGTGTCGGTGGAATATTTTCATTATTCCGCATTTGAGGTACTTGACCTCTCCAGATTTCCCGTGCCCCAGAAAAGTGAGCGTATGGTTCATTGTATTGAACACTAATGTCGTTAGGAGTAATTGCATTTGGGAATCGTACGTCCCCAGAAAAATGTGCTACTGGTTCTGGCCTTTGGTTATATTGTGCATTTACCCATGAAAATGGTGCATTGTTTGAGACGACTGGCTCATTTGCTTGTATGCCGTTGTTTCTAGAAGGTAGTTGTGGATTCATATTCAAATTCTGAAACGATCTTTCCAACACTCGAGGTTGAATGCTCGATGCTAGTTGTGTGCCCCTAGAATTTACATTTGAAGATCCAATTTCATTGTTGGCTCGAGATGCTGACCGTCTGATGCTTTGTTCTTGAGAAGAAAGATCTTCGTCATCATTATGTGTGTTTGCTGGGGGCATTGTCCTATTTGCTGACTCGTTTAACAGAGAGTCAATACTAACCGTTGAACCCCTATTTGAATGAACGACTGGGTTTCGATGTTGAATACCCGCGTCGTTAACCTCGTTTGCATGAGGTGCCACTGGTCTATTTACAAGACCAGTTGGTAAAGGTGGTGGTGGTGGAGGTACGTTCTCCGGTGGAGATCGCTCCAACATATTGTTCCTATTTTCTACAGGAACTGCTACTTGCCTTCGACCTCTATTTGATAGCTGTTCAAATTGATGGCCACCACCTCGTGTTCCACTTCTCGTATTTCTTCCCATTAATTTATGCTGGTGCCCTCTTACTGATCTTATTTGATGGTAAGCAATAAATTATTTTGTTTGCAGTATGAGACCCACAGGAAATTCGATGCACTTTACACCGAGGGTATTTTGAACTAGTTAGTTCCCTTCGAGATATAATTTCATGAGTTGACCCCTGCTCTATAAATCTTTCAATGATATCTTTTGTTGAAAATGAAAAATAATGGTACCGAGCGTATTTGTCTTCGTATACACGGTATATCTCGATTTGGGGTAATCTGGGATAATTGAGAGTTTCCCTGAATTGAAAATGTTCCCCAATCGGATGTTTATGCTCTTGAGAGATCTTTCTACCTAAAATGAAGTCAAAGATCCAGTGATTTATTGTGGGTGCTAGTGCGTAGTCCCACTGAAGATAATTCATAAATTTTTGTGAAACAAAAAAGTGTCGATGAAGTATGTGGTATTTTAATGATGCTTACGGAGTTTCAGTTCAATTTGCAAAATTGTGCCACCTAAAATTTTATGATTTTGTACCACCTTCCTAAAGGAAACTTTTGTTCTATTTTTTACTGTTAACTACTTTTTAATATGACTTGATTACCGACTTCAGCCTAACCATCGTTATGATTGCAATGCATTCTGACGAGTTACGTCAAGATAGCAAATAACGCTTTTGCAATTGCTTTTAGTATCCAAGATTCTTTTGCTTAATTTTTAATTACAATTAAGACTGGCAAAGGATCGCCACGCTTGTAAGGGATCTTAGCAAAATAAACAAGCGAATATGAATTTTACCGTTAAGCTGTGGTCCTGAGGAGCCAAGTCCCCTCACAAATGGTATTGCTGAAAATAAAGTGTCGGTGGTTGGTTCGGAAATGCTTATGATATTGGATGAGAATCAAGTTCATATAAAATTACAATATAAATGATAGAGTAGTTAACAGTTTGGATATGAATTTGATATTAAATTCCAGATTGGTATTTATTCTGAGGAAATATGATCAGAATCAGTATTTAACTATTATGGTTGATTTTATAATTGATACTTTCAATAATTATATTCTTATAATTAAACTCATTTGAATATAGACTATATTTAAATTGTAAATTTCCAATAGGAATAGAGCTCTACCCTTTACAAGGGAATATTAAGTTTAACTGAATAGTTAAGGAAAAACTTATATTAATTTTTGTTATCTAATTCTAGTTCTAATTTATTATGCTCGGGAGAGAAACGCATAAATTATACTTGCAACCTATGAATAGGTTGGACAGAGTAAAGCCTATTATACTGGTGATGCGCTCCCGAGTATTTTATTAATTATTTAATACCATTTATGTTAATTGTGGCAATATGACCTAATTCAGTATCTTTATGAATTTGTAATTATGCAGCCACAATTAACAAAAGAATACTCAATTACTTTTCTCTACCTTTTTGTTGAGTCCAGGGATGGATTTTAATGTTGCCAGATAGAAGGATGACTTGTGTCGGTGGAACGCCTGCTAAGGCAAAGCGGATGGATGGTGTTAGTGGTACACTTGTGAATACAAGATGAATGGAGGGGTGTCGGTGGTGCTTTGCACTGGTCAAAGTTTGATGAGAGAGATGACCAAAACGAGTGATGATGAAACAATTATAATTGTCCTAGGACCAAGGTGGCTGTGTAACAGAAATGCCGAAAAATAGCATGTTACACCCTCTTCAATTTAACCCTTTTCACAATCATTATAAATGTAATATATAAACGGTTATAATTTTTATCGTACCACAAAATTGCAAAGAATTAGGCCAAACTGCCTGGATGGGCGGACAACAAAGGTAAATGTGCCGATGAGAATACTGTGGAAAATTACAGGAACGTAAATACCCAATGCCACAGTAAAACATCATTTACACAAATATGCATTTAAATCAAAGTGTGCTTACTCGCTGCACACGGTATGATGACCAGGATAATTCCAGGTACGGTAAGGGTCAAAATAGAGGATGAGTTACTGGAGAAAATAATCAAGAGTAACGCATAATTAATTTCTATTATCCACCGACACAATCATGATGTAAGTTGTGTATAAAAATTGTGGTTAGAAATTTTTAATTACCTTATTGTATAAGATGAAATACCCGAATCGAGTATCAAAGAATATTGCACCTTAACTGCACTTTTAGCAAACTGCTAAGTAATTTATTTGGTGCTGTAATTCAGCGAAACGCCAAAGATAAATTAAACTAATGGCTAACTGCCAAACACATTCGTGTGAACTATTACTAAGGAAATAATTACTAAATAACTTAAAAACTAAATTCCGATTTCTCAAGGATTATTTCTAAGATTAACTAAATTAATTTTCTGCTGCTGCAGGTGATGCTTCATGGTAGATATCTGGATACTGACTGAGCATTATACTAGTCTGTCATCCGAGGTAATATTAGTATCAGAATTAGAAGGTATAAATTGAGGGTATTGGACACGACTGGTGACGTGTCACATTCTCGTGTGCTTCCTTAAAGATAACACAGGAAATAAGTTTTACTTCACTACTCTTATATGGTATACATTAGAGTAATTCTGATAGGTTATGTGTACTTCATCTTTTAAGAATGCAGTGTGATGAGAGAGGTGTCGGTGTATACCGAGTTAAGTATGAATATGAAGATGCTTATTTTTGTACAAAGCAAATAGCCAATTAGGTTGTCGTGCATTTACCATATAACATCGTATCTTTTTATGTATCACAAAGGTGTATCTAAAGAATGTAATAAATTAAAATGACATTTGTGTCGATGAAAATGTATCAACAAATAAATTCCAAATCTCTCCAAAGATGGCCTCAGGGCCTTAACAGTCTTTTGTGGAGTACTTGTTTAATTTTTATCGAGAAAGCAGCAAACCCCATAAATGACGCATTGCTGGTGGCTGGTATACCTCTTCCGATACAACGTGCTCAAGTGGACAAACACGCAATCTGACCATTTAGAACGAAAAACGACTTATCGTCACAAAAATAGCAAAGCATTGGGGGAAAAATGTTTGAAGTTGTAAAAAGGAAGCTGTAGTACCTTAAAAACAGTAACAACACCAAATTTATCGAAACAAAGGTAACAAACAAAAAAGTCATAGCCATACATACATCCATCCATCCAATCTAGTAATGTGCAGTACAGACTTTTTATTGTTAGTGTTACTAATTTAGCAATGCTACAAATTACAGAACTTTCATTAGAGTTCATATTTTCTGAACGTTATTGTTATTACTTTGCTATTATACTAGAAACAAAAATAAACTACAGTTCACCGAAACAAGGCGCATTCCAAACTCCAATCTATACTTCACATCGTTTTCCAAAAGTAATCATTGATAGGAAACTAAAAATTGTTTACTTTCTGTTTTCTTCGTTTCCCTTTCCTCCGTCTGCCATTTGAGTTGACTTCTGGCGTGGCACTAAAAGCCTATGTAATACGTATGTTCACAGTTCAAAGCAGAAACGAAATTCTGTCAATCGAATGTGACTGGGGCAAAGTACTATATCTTTCGAGAGCTAGGAAAGTGCGAAACAAGAGCAAGTCAACAAACATATATACGAGTGTGAAAGCAAAAAACAGGTAACGTATGTACTACCACATAAATAAAATAGTATAGTAATAGTAATGCCAACTCACCACTCACCACTAGTAATAGTTAATATCCTACTAAAAAACTAGAGTGAAACATGTTTAACCAAAATAGGAACCACACAGGGAAACCTCAATGTACCTTTGCGTGTTCCCATGCTTTTGTGTTGGACAAACTCTTACTATTGTAGTTTTCCTGTCCTATATCTAAATAACCAGGGATTCAAAGCCCTTCCTGGAACAGGATATTAGGCAGAAGGGAAAAACCATTTATATAGCTTTGCATTGTACAGGCTCTAATATCACCACAAATCTACTGGGACCGACACCCACCAGAGCAGCAGCGATACAGGAGGCAACACAATATCAACCTGACAAACTTTAAAACTTGGTGGGGTACTATTTTGTAAGTATATTTGGAGGTGTTATTGGTGTTAACTACTGAAAAATCTGAAACAAGGTCAATATTCAAGATGAATTTCACTTGGTTGCTATTCTTGGAACAATATGAAGTGAAGAAAATTACATCGTACGATATATCACCCCACAGAAAAGTTTTTCTCTTTTGTAATTTCACCTGCTTTTTGATAGTAACCTAGTTAATGAAAAGGCCATACAAGGTTGTTGTTCTATTTGCATTGCTTGTTGTTGCTTTATGCATTAAAAAACTGATAGTGATAATTGAACAAATGCCTATGCCTCGTCCTCCTTTGACTCATTTGTATTTAGTGGTGCGCTTCACCTTCACATGAACTCTGATCTGGGGGAAAAGTTGGTGAAGTCACTTATTTTTTATTTAATTTTCTTCGTCTATTTGCACGGGCTAAACTTAATTTCATTCCTTTTTCTGTTTCTCAAATGGTTGTCTGCATGCAAGGACGGTTTAATACTTAAAAAGGAAACAAATTTTCTCAATCTCTCATCCTTTCACATTTTATGGTCACACGGGAACAAAATTTACCCTGCTAATTCATTTCATTCACTAGAAAATGGAAAAGGCTGCTAATCAATTCAATGAACTGGCTCTGACTGATGAGGGAAAAGTAAAGAAAATGAGATTAATTATAAATGAAGCGCCTAAATTAGAAAAAAGGTCTTCCATGCCTTCTATTCATTTTCATACTCCACTAATGACTTGCTTTATCAGTGGCAATGTAGGACAAAATCAAAAAGACAGTAAGTTCCAATCCTTTATAACAACCTCAGTAAATGAAACGTTATTCTAACAGAAGTGGCAATGGAAATTATATTTGCCCTGAATGCCTCATAGCGAAAAAATTGGCAATCAGCGTCACCAGCAATCTAGTATCTGAAAACAAACTAAATTATAAAGACTACCTTCCAAAAACTTTTGTACTCTATATTCACATTTGCAATCTAGTAAAGCAACAGTGAAGAGAGAATTTGTTTACTATGTATTCCAAATTTTGTACTTTTGTGACAACATCATGCAATCATCATTAAGCAACACCTTTTATGGAAAACTTTCATCAAAATGAACCACTATTTTCTGCACAACCAACATTAACATTGGACGCAGTAAAGTAACCTGGACCTGGATATGCATGTGCTTCATTCTCAACAACGCATCAGAGAAATTGAGAAATGCAGTTTATCCAAGTGGGACACTTTTCAGCAGCATTAGTCCTTTCCATATAATAACTATGTTAAGCCAACCATGGGCTTATGAACCTTTAATAATCAACACGGTAATTGTCCTTTTTTCTTCATTGTAAATTGTAACTTGTCCCTCGTTATCTTCAGTAACTTTTTGGCCTTCGGTCTGATTATATAATGCTTCGTATCAAGCTACTGACCTACATAAGGTAGAATATAACATACTCTGAACTGAACATAGTAATTTATCTTGTATGAATACAGCATAGCATACACCTTGCCTTCCTAGATGCATCACAGACACATCATCACGTCTACCTTTCCACAATTTGACATCTCATTCATTTTCGTACACTTTTCTCAATTTTCCATCCAAGTGAAAACAAGTAACCCTTTCTCTTGAGCGCAAGCTGCAAACAACGCAATTCATCTGTACCCGACGACCATCATCTTCATCCACACGTATTCTTTGTACTTTCCTCTTTGAATAGAGAAAAGAGCCATTACCCTTATATCATATCGTTGTATACAAAGCTTGTGTAGTTGTAAATAAAATTGGTACCTATACTACAAAGGAATTCACTTGGTGTTACTTTGCTTCTGTAAGTGACCATCATACAACCTAAACGACTGGTACGTGCGGGAGAAAAAAATATAAAAAGGCAGAGAAAAGTTTTCTCCATCTCTTTGATTCACGCAGTACTTCACTATTTCGAACATTATTATGGGCAAAGATATATAAACCAGGAACATATATATAATAAGTGCAAGCATTGCCAAAAATGTTGCACCTTTTCTTCTTATCCTCTCATAAAAAAGATAAAAAAGAATCGTGAAAAAATAACACAGAGTATAAGGCTACAAAATGAAACGACATGCATTGTTTAACTAAAAGAGTGGTATATTGGTATAAAAAAGAAAATATTCATTTTACTTTTACTACCATAATTTCTACTTGTATGTCATACAGGTATTGGTAGTGATTACGATACCAGCGAGCAGCGCGGCATTAGGAATTCAAGGGTATCTTATATTGCTATCTAGTCTTTTCTCAGCTTATAAAATAAACATCTTCCAGCAAAGCTTTTCATCGTTTTACTACAAATATAGAAAGCTGAAATTCAATCTGTGTACTAGTGTTTATTCTTGGCTCATGTCACTCAGACAGTGATAAAACTAGTTCTCTGTTCATTCCGAGTTAGTACTCTCGCTAAAGTCCAGTCTCAGTGTCGCCTTTTTATATGGCTCTACAAGTACACGGTTTTTTTTGCTGAACTGGCAAAGTTAGTACTGCAGTGGTGGTGGTGGAGGGAATAGCATCAATAACATCAGACAGAGAAAAATGCTTTGCCTATTACTTCTTTCCTAACACGAATGAGGGGCATCCTTCCTACTTACTTGAGATAATTTAATTTCTTATTAAGAAGATGGAACCGATGGGAAATTCTCGGGCCTCTATTACATACCACAGTACTATCCTGTTTCAGAACAGTAGTAGTAGTGGGTGTTGATAATGATGATGAAGCTCAGCACAACTCTCTAGCGAATGCTCAAATAATAGGAACGGAATATGATGACGAAGACGATGTTGATGAGGACGGGTATAAAACTATATTACTTATATATTAAGAAAGATTTTCTTGATGTTCTCGGCACATAAAATATTTTAGGCCGACGTTCTTCGATCTGCAAGAGGAAAGAGAGGACTCGCTCTGTTCTTTCTCTAATAATACTTGATGGTAATATATTTTTTGTGGTCCACTGATGATGATAGACTGTAAACAGCGTAATCCGCTCAGCCATCCTTGTGAATTTTACTGTTTCTAAATGATGGTCTAATATAAAATATGAGCGTATAATTTATATCCAGAGTTGCAATAATTTTCTCCAGTTGAGCGTGGAGTTTTTTGCTATTGTTGCTGCGCTTTAATTTTGGCCCTTGCTGAAGCTCGGTTCTTTCTTTCTGATCTGTTCTACCATTGTCCATTTATTCCATTCTCTTGTTGTTATTATCTGTCTTAATGCATTATTCTGCTAGCATTACAAGCTGAGTAAGATAAAATGATAGTAGAATACGTGTTTTTGAAAGTCTTCATCTCTGAAGCGTGAGGAAACCGCACTGCGGGCTCTCAATTCCGATATTCCCGTTACTTCCATGCTCCAAGGATTTCTACCTTGCCTTTTCGCATGGTCTCTCTTCCTTCCAAGGAGATGATATGTTTTATATCGCAAAATGATATATATTGGAAAGGACACTCGTGTAAAAGATGAGGGAAGCAACGGAAATTATGTAATATGTATAGATACAAATGTTACGGTTTGTGATTCCCGTTGCACTTTCCTAGCATCTATAATCATCCATTTCAAATAAGTTTGAGTAACGGCTTAACAAGGATAAAACTGTTAACTTGAAATAACTTTTTGATAACAGGCAGACAACAAAGAAGAATGAGATGAAAACTAAATGAGTACATAGAAAACCATCGTCAAACAACATTTCGTTTTTTTGATAATCTTCCATGTATTTCCTGTTAATAGGAAAATGAGAGTCTGGAAACGGCTGTGAAAGGATATTAAAGATTAGATTAAATCATGGAAATAGTGATGTAATCAGAATTAAATTTATAATATGCTAGTGTATTGCAAATGGAAAAACGATACACCATAACTTTTCTTAAACTTTTCCGTTAACTTTTTGTTATTGTTTAGATGATTCTCATTAGCATTTAAAGCTTGTAAAAACTACGGCAGATAGCAACTCTTCAGATAATGTTTTCTGCCTTGTATGGAAATACTAAATAAATATTTTTCACTTTAATAAATGTTTTGTGCTTCATAGGTAAACATTGTGTACATAAGACAGTGAAAGTAGAACAATAGATAATCCTGACAAGTGAAAGTTATCCTTTGAAATAAAACGGGAAACGCTTAAGATGCCAGTACCTTTTATTTATTAAAACAACATATTTTCAAGATGTAGTTTTCTAATAGACAAAACTTGAGTTGCCTCCTAGACTCTAGACTGGTTTGCTTCGTAGTAGCGACTATGAACATCCTATATGAGCACTTGCCAGGCTTGGTTTTGTGTTGTTAAGTTGGATAGAATGGCGTCGCGAACTAGTTTTTAGTTTGGACACTGGCCAAAATGTATACATACATATATAAACCCATTTTACATCCCGATTCAGCGTTTCATTCGAGTAGCGAAGAAGAAAAAAAGAAAATTCTTGTTTTTCTATTATATTTCTTAAAGGTTATTTCCAAAGCTAAAAGATTAAAAGGAAACTAAAAGCATATAGGTACTTGCGTCATAATGTACTTCCTTCAGATGAATACCAGTTCATCGTGTAATTAGTTGTACTTGAATCCAATAATATTTAATAACATTCACGAAAGGAATGAGAGCACCAGCTTAGCGTAGGCGTTGCTTCATTACTGCCCATGTAGCGAATTATTAAAGCATTATTTTTTCTTCGCATCAAATATGTATTTATCCTTAACAAGATTCACATACATAGTTTGTATTTCAGTTGTTCATAGTTGGATTATGAAATTTAAGACTAAATTCGATTAATATTTCAGTTTTGTTTAATCTCTACATTTAAATCCGAAGTACACTTCTTTGGTAAACAGTGAAAAATTAAAGCTTTAGCATGAAATACATATATGTGAGTTGTTTTACAGTGAATATACCAGTCATCATGATGGATTAGCCCCAAAAGTGTTTGAAAACCGTAGGAAAATAAATTTATACAGACACCTCGAGTCTCTAGTCTCGTAAAAGATATACAACTAACTTCAGATATAATTTTACTACATCTCTACCAACAATATGCTAGTGCTCATAGAACTAAAGCTTAAGTCTAAACAAATTTGTAGTTTTGTGAGACAACTGGGAAAATGCTAGAGGTTATAAAGTATTCTTAGTTTGCCCATGCAGCATGGAAATGCTAAAAGTGTAGAAAAAAGATGGAAGAACTTTTTTATTTTACCGTGTGAATTCGTCGAGCTGCATCATGGATCGCGATAATGTGAGTGATCTTATGGCGGTCCAGCTGACTCGCATCTTTGGAATCCTGTCATGAAAAGTTGAAGAGAGCAAAAATAAGTGTCTTACACGAAACGTGAATAATCCATATGCAGCAACACGCACACCATTTTCTCATTTAATTCATTAAACTAATTTTCTCTAGAGCCTGATAGTGGTAAAATACTTACCCGATAGTTACCAACGTATAGTCCTGGTAGTACCTACAAAAGCAGAAAAAAAACAAATTAAAAATAATTAAATTTTACTAGATTACAAATAAGTATACATACACGTGTTTAGTTTGTAAGTACTCTTTTAACATACAAGTATGAATACAACATTGAACAATTGTTAGAACTATTTTTTTTATATAAAGTTCCAACTTTTTACACAACTTCCTAAATGTGTCATAGAATGCCTATCTATTGCTGTCAACTGGACTTAGTTGTCATCATGAGTTTAGCGACAATTGAACATCAGTTTACATGACTGTTTATTGAGCCATTTCGTTCACTTTTTGCTCTACCCTTTTGTTAATTTTGTTGTAAAGTATAAACTCTGACTACAAAACTTTGTGCTGCTATACTGCACTGCTACTTATGTGCATTTGGCAGTGCCGTTTCAATTAAAAAGTTTATACGGATAACTTGTACCCGAAAAATAGAAAAGGACATAGTATAGTAGTTTTCCGTTAATGACAAACACGTCACCGACATATTTTTACATGTCAAACTTACTTCACTTTTGCTGCTGTTGAATTATTCATTAATTTTTTTCTGTACAGTTGCAAAAGTATGGAGCGTGAGCGTAAATTATTTATATTTAAGGCATCCAATCCAAAGTAGACCACAAAACACAAGGCATATTACATAGTGATACCAAAACTAGTAAAGTATACACACGATGACAAAAACTTGGATGTGAAAGTACACAAGCAGTAAAAGCTCACGACATGCGAAACTAAGTCAAAACAGCCAGCTATTTAAAGTTGTGCACCATATTTAAGTATTATTATGGGCGACTGCTTTTAATTTCAATTCGACTTGACATGATATATTTTCTTACTTATTATGCACATTACACGCTCACTTACAGTTTATTTTGTGAGAAACAAACATGCAAACAAAAAACATACCACCATGCATCACACAGCAGACCTTTCTTTGTCTTAAAACCAATCCCATATGAATTGAAAACACATACTCAAGAAAATCATGAACTTTCATTGTACGACTGGTTTATTGGAAAGCTAAGAAAAGTATGAATACATTCATACATAAAATACTAGAAGTATTTTTTGGAGAAATTAGAAACACACGGCCGGTCGCATGCAAAACAGTGAGCAGAAGAGTGAGAAAAGAAAACCAAAGACAAGAAAAAATGCCAAAAGGAGAAAGCTCGTTACAAACTCTACGAACCAAATTACTGTTACGTTGTACCACGGCAAAACTAACCGGTGAAAGACTTTTTTCTTCGAGAAAACGACTGTTTTCTCTCTTGCCGCTTTCGCTAGTTCAGTATCTTAAAGTTATGAATATATGTATGTTTCTCGACGATTAAGTACATTTCATAATACAAAAAGGAAACTTCATGCAATACAGTTTGCTAGTTAAACATATACATATAATAACTATCTGTTAAAAGCAGATAGAGTATTCATTACATTACACAAAGACACAACACAACACCAGAGACGATGAAAGTTGCATAAGTCGACGAGAGGATAGGTGTATTCCCAACTCTCAGTACAAAACTTGCATGCTTTTCTCCTCACCGGGCACGCCAATGAAGTACAGTGTTCAAATGTGGCCTAGTATATTTTTGTGTAGGTGTGTGTCTTGCATTGGTTTTTGTTGAACTCTCCTTCTTTTACTTTCGCTTCCTTTCTTACGTTTTTACTCTCTTTCTCTGATAAAACTATATTAATTCAGTTTTCCTACTATGCTCATTTGTTGTTTGCGTGTGTCTATCTGACAGTCTTCTTATAAGGTTGCTGCACTCTATGCCTGCCAACAAATATATTAACATACTTAATAAAATTCTTCGGTTTCTCTTTTTTGGTTAGCTTTTTTCAGTTGTGCCTTCTTAATAGGTATAATCATTCGCATGGTAGAGTGTATAAATATTTCTATGATTTTCTCTATTTTAAGAAGGCGAAGAACTAGAAAAATAGACAGCCGACATATCACACCGCCGATGCTGCTGTCATGCAATGCCATGAAACTAGTAGCTGTCTGACTTGGTATGGAAACGCGTGTGGCCCATTTACGTATTTTTTGTGCATTGTGGTACTCGCCATGTTTTCTATGTACGAAGTACAAAGACAACCTACCCAACAGTAATCAATACAATTTACAGTCAACAGTTTTGGTTGGGTTTTTGGCGTTCTCCTTTTTTTGAGAAAAATGTTAAGCAAATATAAAATATTTTATGCTGGTGTTTAAAAAGGCGGATTCTGCATAACATCCATTTATGCACTCTTTTCCTGGCACCAAAACCCGCACATTTTTACCAAATTATGCCCTGTGTCTAATCATTTGACAAGTAATAAAATGTAATGAATGTCATGAGTCAGGTCCTTTTTATTTCAAGTTATAAGAGAAAAATTAAAATAATAAGTAGCTTTTTCTTTCCATCTAGCAGAATCGTACTTTTTTATGTTTTACCTTTTATTTCATTTACTTGCTTTCCAATTCTGCTTGCATGCATGCGAGCAAAGTATTCCACAGGGACCAGTTCGTCAGCAGTTTTAACACAAAAGCAAGCATATTTACTATTACCAACACAAGCGCAACTATCAGCTATTATGGTAGTAGTTAAACAGACTGTAGAAAACATGTAAGTAATGATAATAACGACGATTTGTTTACTTTTAGAGTTACGTGAGAAGCGTGCTTATAAGTAGTAAAAAATGTTTGCTTAGATTACATTCGCCTGTTCACCTACCTTTTTTTCTTTCTCTCTTTATTTTTTCTCTCTAAACTGTTTTCTTCCTACCAAAGAAAATTCACCTCACCAGCCAGTCTCATCACCATAAACCATTCTGAAGTGCACAAGGCAAGGTAAAGAGTATTTTTTCCTTTACAGAGAACCCAATGAGTTTTTATTTCTATACATAATAATAAAGGTAACAGTAATAATAATAGTACAGATGGTACACTGGTACTGATGCTAGTGTGGAGCAGTAATAATAATAATAAGAGGTTGTGTTATGAGCCTCTATTAAAAGGAAAAGTATATTTCACTAACTCTCATGAGAGTTGAAATGAGTTATTTTTACTTTATAAACACTTTTTTCTAGGTGTTTTTGCGTGTGATAATGATGATTCAATTCAAACGTTTGTTTATAGATACATGGATATATATATGCTACTTTTCTTTGATGATTACGCAGTATTTCTAATAATTAAACATATGTACACAATGACAAAAGACGGTAGTGATATAGCGTAGATTCTAAATACAACTTTTCTTTTCAAAATTGCATTTGCTATACACAAATATTACTTTGTTCAAAGGGAATACCTTGGCATTGGATTTTAGGAGTCGACGGCATAACAGAATATACATAACAGAATATACATAACGGAATGTTGAATACATTGCTTTCACAGCTCAACTATACAAAACACGCTTTATGTATATGAAAGAAAGGGAAACACGTGCTTTTCCTTTCCCTTACAAAAACAACCACAATACTTTCTATATATGTATATAGAACATAAGAATCTATATTATTTGTCTAGAAATCCTTTCATATATTGACATGAATATTAGCTTATTCAAACAGAAACTGTAACTGAATGCAGAAAAAGAGAAAGTGTCGAATATACTAGAATAATGTGTTATATATAAAATGGTATAAGGCAGTTAAGTTTTTTGACCTGGAAGTTTATTTTTTGAGGAAAAGAATAATAAAACGAAAACGAAGCGACGCATAATGCATTTAAGAACATGATGGCGTGGAGGGGTATAGTAATCATGTTAGTACCTTCTAGATAACAGATAGAAGAAAAGTGTACGTGGAAGGAATGTCGATGTTAACGTATGGGTCACTGCTCTACTAACAACGACAAACTACATGGAATGTATTTATACAAAACAGATAAATGGATGGTTAAATTTGATGCGATTTGTTGTCACTGTCATGTTGTCAAGAAGAATATAATGTACACGCCAGCTATTTTCAGAAAACCTTCCTGCCCATGTTAAGTAAATGACGGGAAGGCTTTTTGTGAATAGCTGGACTGTATGTATATAATATATATTCAATATGACGATTGCATTCTTTCAAGCATCTAATTTTATTTTAGGATTACAGCTTGTGATTGAGACTGAAGTGGCTATCATAGCGTAAATGATAATATTTGCCATGTGGAAAATGACAACAGACGAAGGGCTTTGGCTCTAGAGTTGTTTTAAGAATATTTTCTCTCAAAAGCAATCAAAATCATAGACACAAAATTGTTTAAGCCTTTTATATATTATGAGCAACTACCTTCGTCGATTGACACAGTTGTTGCATCGCACAAAATTTAAAAAAACATCCCATATTGAAACAATAAAGTAAAAATGAAAGGATTTTTCGTGATAGTTCAGATTTTTCACTTGCCTCGAACGAAGCTAGCAAAAAACATGAAGTTGGAAGATGTATTTGACTTGAAGTACAGCTGTGTGAATGAATGAATGAAAAATGACATGGTGTCATTTTTAAAACACTTGGGAATGAGATTCTTCCCTCTATGCTGTAATGGCTTAGGAAAATGGGTTTGGATTTCAGGGGAAATGCTAACACTTTCCGATTTTTTCAACCATGTGCCTGAATTCAAGCCAAAAAATATATATATTGCGTACAAGAAAAACATTGTAGCTTCGTGGCAATGGCAGATACTTGAAATGGACTACTTGATATTTCTTTGCAAGTTAGTCAGACAGAAATTGCAGTTTTGTGGTTGGTTTCGGTTGTACAGGTACAAGACCACAACAGAGCATTTTATTGTACTGCTTGTAAGTGAGAAACATGATGTTCTTTTTTTTTCCTAAACGAGAATGCTATTCATTCAAAAGTGAACTACAATGGCAAACCACATTCTCACTCAACTAGGTACTAGCTATATTTACTTCATATATGCGTGGAATGTTTATATGTATAGCTTTTATAGTTTAGAAGAGAAGTTAAAGTTGATAGAAGTTTTTCAAGTCAAGAGATCACTTATGTGAGTAATTTACTTACCCTATTCATTCCATTCCCCATGGTGTGCGGACGGACGACAGAAAAATGTTGACTTCATCGAAGATGAAGTGAGCTGGTGTAACATCCTGAATTTTATTGTTGAGATAAAATTTTTAAAACAGAAAATAAAATGGTTTGCAAATAAAAAAAGGTATCGAATCTTTTATTCCATGTTGTTGCAATTTTGATGGTAGAACTGTCGAGTAGAATTTTTCGTGACGAGATGATAATGCTGGCGGAGGTAATTTAGATATAAAAAATTTCGGTATTTCATAGCGGACGATGATGACGGTAAAGTATACAGCTAGAGAGAACTAAGTAGTATTATTAGTTTCGTACTGTCAACCCGCAACGGGACAATAATGAGTTGAGAAAGAATAAGACTTTCTCCCTTTTGTTAACTTTTCATGATCATGGCCTTGCTTTTCACATTCTTGGTATGTCTTGAGTGTAAACCCTCCCACGCTTTTGGATATTTTCTTAAATTAGATTCTTTTTTCCCCTTTCTTCTCAAAAAATATATAAGATTAACTTTTTATTCGTGAAGGTTTTTGTGTCATCAGTTCCCAGCCTGACGTACACAGCAATAATATATAATATACAAGGATAAAAATTAAAGGGAAAGTGATTGATAGCAATTTTTTTTATCAAAAGAACGGTGAATTTTGTATGAAGGCTTGGTCGTTCAGTTCGCGTTGTTATTGTAAAAACAGCGAAAAAAGGAACAATTCCCGGATCGGATGATGTAGTAGAATGAGTAGTAGTTGTAGCACCATTCAAGCAGCCAAGTGAATCCGCTTAAATATTATTTTTTTACACACATCTACTCTGTTGATAGTAGTAAGAGTAAAATCAGCTACCACAATAAAAAAAACTGCCCGAGCCCGTTGGCAGCTTGTGTACTACTGCAGAACTGCCGACTCGTACCCGGAGCAAAACTACTATGTGAACTACTACAATACCTTGCTCTCTCACAACTCGCAACTTTCTCCCTCTTCACCACTAACTCTTCTTCTGAAAGAATTTTTTCGTCATAGTTTTCCTCGTGCTGCTTGCCTTGCTTTCACTTTAGTTAGTCCTTCGTAGTATTTTTGTAAGTGAGTGGATGAACAACCATTCTACTTTGTGGCATCACGATAGGTTCAGTTCAGTCTTGCAATAGTTTTTTTTTGTACATAGATGCCTCAAATATCCCTGTAAAAAAGTGTTTCTACGTTTCATTTACCAACATGAACGAACACAATGTGAAACGTTCCCTTGAGTTGAGTCAAGTTGCTGCGCCGCGGAAAAAGCAGAGTGTGTAACTTCCCCTTCTTTTTCACTACAGAATGCCTTGTTGTGTGCAAAAAAAAATCTTGATGTCTAGGGTAAACAGCAGCATGCTCTGTTTGTATCCAATTTCTCACCATTGTCGTTGTTGTTTTCTTCTTGGTACAAAGACCATCCATGAAAGTACTCATGTGGCAAAGAAATAATATCATAAGAAAGAGAAGGGAATGCCTTGTGGAGTTCAATATACCCTTTTACTCCTAAACTTACTACTACCTATCTACTACACACCACATTCTTAGCTACTTTTAGTAAGTATTATCATCACTACACGGTTTACTGTACTGTAAGAAAACGTGGGGATGGAATTCGGTTCATACAGTTGCGAGAAACGTACAACGTGAATGGGATGAAAGAATGGATACACACCAGTTATAGTAAAATTGATGAAAGAAACAAGCATTGGCATCTCATGCAATGCATTGTTGTTGCATTAGAAGGATGCACGGAGGAACTGAAGGAATGAAAGAAGATCCAGGCATAGACAACCAGTTTGCAAAGAAAGTTTTTAGTGTTCTTCTCAGAATCCTCAACCGTTTTCTTATTTTTCGTACACTTGCCAGCATTTTCCCTGAAAACACTTGGAAAGATTGTGTAGTAGCTAGTGAGTAAAATTTCAACGGGACACTAGACTAATACCAGTAGTATCATAAGACCAATGAATGGGCAAGGAACTTTTATACATTCCTGGTGCTCACGCCACTGGAATCTGATCTGCTCTGTTGGAAAGAAAGAAGAAAACTATCCTCTTTCCCTCTTTTTTACTTGTGGTATTTGAGAAAGCACATGATAACTACTAGAGTAACTATATAGGCTATTGGAATGTGGTAAAGTGGTAAGTACTTTTTTATACATTTTATAAATGTATCTATCCACTTGAGATTCTTCACTGTTTATCTATGTGCATAGGTAATATCTATGTGGTATGGTTGCTGAATGGTAAACTTATTATTGAGAAACGGTTGAATGAATTCAAAGTAAATCTATGAGAAAGTTAGTACATATATGATAGTCAACATCCAGTTATCAATACAGTTCTTAAGAGATTCTTACAGCATTGGTTTACTCACGGTTAGTTATGTTAGTTTCTGTATATATATCTGTTGCTTACAATTATAGATGTTTCAACAGATGAAAGATTTATCCTAGCTTCTTTGGACAACTATGTATGCACTTAATGAATGGAAGTATTAACGATAAGAAGTGTTTTTCCTTTCTTGTATCATCTTATTTAATACTTCTACTTTCTATGGACTGAGTTGAGCAAGATGAGCTAACGTAGGTTTTCTATATGTAAAAGTGATGCAGCTGAGCCAGCTTTCACATGGTCAGTTCTTAGTTGGTGGTTGGGTTTGGCCTGGCCTTCAACGTATTTGCTTTAACCATCTATACTTTGATGTTTGATAGAAAGTTGTTAGTATTTTTCGTTTTTGTGTTTATAGCAAATGCGATCAAAGCTTGGCGTGCTGTTTTTTTTCATAAATCAAATCACGTTCAATACTGATGTAGTTACTGAAATGATTAGACTAAATTGTAAATATGTATATTCGCAATTCTCTTTTATTTTACTTTTCAGTTTTTGAAATAATACAGTGACTAGAAGAGCGCATTATGTACCTATGTGCTGAAATACATTACAAACGCGAATACTCATAAAAGTTTGTGGAAAGTTAAATATGAAATTACTCAAACTTTCATAGAACTTTTGGTGATTTCGTTGTAGCTAATATAATGGAACGAAATAGATTAGAGTTTAATTTAGCGTGTTGGGTTACCCAACTTGGGTAAGGTTGCTAATACCAATACCCAGTACAAAATTCAAATAAAAAATGAACGAAAGTAGTCTACATTTGAAAATACAGTTTTGAATTTGCATTGTATGAGTCGCTATAAAAATGTGCTCTGGTAGGTAAACCGTAAGACCGTGAGAGCGAGAACCTATTTCTTGTTTACAATCTTAAAGCATATCAACCATCAATCACTCTAGTGAAATCATGCTTCAGGATCTCATGATTTGACAAGAAGTCATATTTAATTTGCACGGCCATTAATTCACTGTTTTAGATGCATGACTGTTTTCAAGAAACGTAAAGCTGTCGACGAAATGTGGATCCATTATTCATTGAGAATCCAGTGTACGGGGTCAGCGTTTACTCAGGTTTCGCCTGTATGCCAGTCAGTCCAGGAAAATAAAAAGCAATTAGAGAAAACTTTAACAATGAATTCGTCTGCATGTCTACATTTCTATTTGACGCCTTACTCTAGAAAGCATTTAGTTTCAATTATAGTATAGAGCATATCAAGTTTTGGGAAATGATAAAAAAAGAGACGAATTCCAAATTCGTTTGTCGTTAATAACCAATTCAGCATTGCAATGGTATAAATCGCAAGATATAAATCAAAAACACTCAGCCAGAGATTTGAATTACACTCACTCTAAAAAAAAGTCTAAAAACGTTTTTGCACAATAGCCCAAAAATACAGTTAAAACTGTGATCCATGTCATTAGGACCGTCGTAACATCCAGTCATGAGTGAAGGAACCAGAAAATTATATGTTAGTTTGTAGTTCTAAATTAATATTGAGCAATATATGCAAAATCACCAAGAAAGACGGACGACAGACAACCTTTTATATACGTATTTAACGCGTCGCGAAAAAGTAACCACTTCTTCTAACGCCTCGCTTCATGCTTCAGCAGACGCCGTTTTGCCATGCAAAAAAAAAGTTTTCAGTTACCCCATTTTATTAGTCACTGGCTTGTTTTATGTTTTGGCTCACTCGCCTAGGGAGCGATTTACTTCTTGGCTCTATGGCTGAGCGTACCGACTTGAGTCCCATCTAGGATGCCTTCATGAAAAAGCTTTCTCCAGTTCCCGTCTTGTTCACTCGCTTCCCAAAAACACCGCCTGGAATTCTAGCAAGTAAAGCAAAGCAGTCGTCGAACGAACTACTATATACAAGCAAACATACATTCAGCTCAGCTGACGATACAAAAGTGACGGACGCGACGGTACAATTTTTGTTGATCAACAGAAAAGTGTTCCTGTAAACTGTGTACTGAATCACTGAGCAAGTGTTTGTGTAATTTTTAAACATGTTCAATGTTTTAAACTTCTAAAGTGATCTGGTAAATTCATTCACAAAAGGAATTATCTTCATTAATCCACACATCATTAAACCAAGATTAAATTTTTGTGTAATTGTGAACAAACTTAATTGGGTTCAAGTCGTTATTGTGATAGATAAAGTAAAGAGGTAAGTTCCAGACACAAAACTGATAAATTTTGACCTATACATTGACCATTATGGTTATAAGTTATAAGAACGGATGTTGGTCAGATAAAAAATGATAACTAATTTTGTTTTGATCTGACTGAACAATTAAATGTAGACTTAATATGTGCAGAATCCATCATCCGAGTCTCGTTCCATATAAAATGTTTTTAGCATACGCATGTGACTTGCAAGCACATAATATTATACTAAAAAGTAAAGTAATACATTAGATGAGTATGTGTACATATAATGACGTCAGTTTTGTCAGGTGTGGAGATTTTTTGTTGATCGTTAAAAAATCTTCACGCACACAGTTTGTATTCTGTCTGTAATATACAAGCCTTCTTTAGGTAATGCGGCGACGCTTCAAGCGTTGTATCTGTTGTGTATTCAGTCTGCCTGCATATTTACGAATAGTGAGTCATACCAACTCAAGCTCAGCTAGATTAAATTGTCATCATCACATCACCTGTAGAATGTCTTTTTGTGTATCGTTTTCATCCAATTAACTTACTGTAGGTGGGCAGCGCATATCATACTTTGCTTGCATCATTAATATTAACAATAGATGTCCACATATTCCAAACTAAATCTTCAGTCTTCTTTATGCTTGACAGGATTCATTTGTGCTATTTGTGCACGGAGTAGTGCAAGGACAATACAAACAATAAGTTGTTAAGCTGAAAGTACGTATAAATAACACTGTTAAGATTATAGTTAAAGTATATGCCATACATTCTTCATTAGTCATAGTCATCATTATCATCATAGCCATTTAGCCATCATGAATAAGATCGTGCCTCAAAATTGCACTAGAGCTTCATAAGAATTGACTTTTTTACTCATCCGCTCTTTCCCAAAATTGAATAAAATTCTTCTCCGTTACCAAAGGTTAAAATATTTTTAGATTGCCAAAGTGTCACTTTCAAGTTCTAGATAATAACGGATCACATTCAAATTTAAGTGGCAGCTTTATTTTAGTATATAAAAACCAAACGTAGGTCTCATTGTTTGTGTTTTTAATGAAAACCATATTTCCAAGATTTCGATTTCTATTAGTATTAGGATAAATCTTGTATATTTTACAGAAGTCTTTGTTGTTTTTAATAGGAAACTCTAGAGGCCATTTTCCTGTGCACTGAGTTTTAATTGAAATTCGTCAAAATGGATGGTGAGAAAAACTATAATATGTATATTATATTATATTTACATTTGGATTTTTTTGCGATAAAAATGGAGTTGATACATATTACATGTACTTGCTGTTGTCATTTTCAGACATGCTGTTTAATTTGCGCTTCACCACCAAACAACTAGAGAAGCTTTCCAAGAAAGCAGAAAAAGAAGAAGCGGTCCAAAAGGCTAAAGTGAAAAAGGCACTTCAATCAGGGAATGTAGACACTGCAAAAATATATGCAGAAAATGCAATCCGAAAGAAAAATGAAAGCCTGAATTTCTTACGCATGGCATCAAAAGTTGATGCTGTTCGTTGCAAAGTACAATCAGCAGTAACAATGAAAGCAGTAAGTTTAGTAATCAAAACAACTGTTTTCTCAAGAATATTAGTGAAAGTAATTATCCTTTTTTGCAAAACACCTCTTAGGTAACCCAAAATATGTCATCCGTCAGCAAGAGTTTGGAAAAGGCAATGAATTCAATGGATCTGGAAAAAGTTTCCAAAATTATGGATAAATTCGAAAGCCAGTTCGAAGACCTGGACGTTAGAACATCAGTAAGGGAATACAGATCAAAAGATTACATAATTGTTTTAAATTTATGTACTCAAAAAATGCTTTTTCGTTTCATTAGGTCATTGAGGACGCTATGGGATCTGCTACGACATTAACCACGCCTAAGGATCAAGTTGATACATTAGTTCAGCAAATAGCTGAGGAAAATGGTTTGGAAATACAAGAACAACTGGCCGCAGTTCCGACAACTACGTTGAGGGAAAACAAGGAGGCGGAGAAGGAAGACGACTTATCGAGGAGGTAATTTGTGTTTCAGAAATATTATGTTAATATTCATATCATGTTAAGAAGAAATCAACCAAAACTATTTTTTCGTCGCTTGAAAACAATTATTGTTATTTTCTTTCAGATTACAAGCCTTGAGGAACTAAATCAGTGTGCTCGGAATGTACAGAAATTCGCAATTAGAAATGTACTTATGTGTAACGTTATAAATATTTCAATACAATCGATTCCTTGCTTTGTATAAATACCTGTGTGAGTGTGATAGTGATATGGGAGAATATTTTGTTTGAGTTGACAGTGGCTGTTATTTTTGACACATTATTTAATTGCCAGCAAAATTCTGCACCAAGATCAACTGTGTTTACTTTTATATATTCTATTAAATCCGCTAGTTCTTTCTCTGTTTAGGTCTATAAAGTGGGCTTAAATTTGAATTTAGTTTTTGTATGAAAATAATAATAATTTAGGCGCAACTTATACCTATTTTGAAGTTTTGGATCGGCAAAGTAAATTTAAGTGCACTTATTTTAGTTAACTTCAGCCCAGCCATTCAGACATAAAGTTAAGCGTATATGGTGCCTAAATTGTGGTAAACTGAGGTTTCCGAAATTATAAGTGCTAATGTGAAGTTTATTTCGTATTACATTTTACAATTAGAATTTTATTTACCTACAATTTGATGAACTCTCCCCACAAGTATTTTTTGGCATACATAGACAGTTTACTTTGTATGAATACATGATAAATACTTTATATCAGACTTATGAACAAACGTTAAATTACTTAAGTAGGTTAAGAAGTATTTGGAATAAATAAAAAATAATGAGACAATTTGTTTACACAACAATTAGTACTTACAATGATATTTACGACAACAAGTGACATACAATGAAGCTAAATGGTTATAACCGCTGTTTTTTGTACATATTTATGCATGGTAGCCAACTTTTGGAGATATCATATCATGAAGGTTTGTCCAACAGTTGACACTAGGAATAACTTTATGTAATTCAGAAGCCGAAACGATTTTTTTTCTTACAGCTCTTACAATTCGAATTCGTTTTCGAAATTTAAGAAATTGAATTATTTAAATTATATATTTTGTCTTGCTGGATAATACGGACGAAAACAGGAGACATGAACAATGAGTACATATTGATTGATATATTATAGAGTCTTCATTCAAAGAGTGGGGTAAACGGTTGCACCGGAAATCTACAAAAATAATTTTAAGAGACAATACAGCGATGAAACAAAACGACATTTATGTATCAAGAGTACACATTGCCACTTCCTCAATCATGACAAACAATATATTCATAAAAGAGTATAGAAGGATACATTCTTACTGTAAATTCATTCCATAAGGAATATTATAATTGAATATTCTTACTTACCATGCACCGAATACCACAGACAGCTTGAGAGCAGATGAAAGATAGAATAAGAGACATTAGCCCTTGCACCATTCCACAGAGAGCCATTACTGCGCCCATTATCGTTACCGTTAGATCTGCTATTCCGAATCCTATTTGTTATTTATGATATTATACACATAAAATCTCTACCTTTTAAATAAACCCTTTTTAGGTTGATAAAATAAATCAAGTAAGTAGCACGGGGTTCAGCACACTACACGCTTTCAAAAAGCTTTTGAAAGATGATTTTGTATTTTAATGAAAATTAAAGTCAAATTGACTTAAACGTGCAATACTGAATACAGCGCATACTAAAATCTCGCTTGCTCTTTGCTGCTTCTCTGGTTTACTTGCATAATTGTAATTCTGTAATTACCTGTGGTTCCTTTGTATGTGCAATCCTTTAAAGGAGACTGTTGGAGACAAGAGCCAAACACAGCCACAATGTAGTAGGCAACTCCAACGAGGGGAACGGTTAGAACGAGTTGAACCACTTGAAGAATGAATATTGCAACAGTGCTATGTACACACAAAACAGTAATATAAACAGATGAGGAGGGCAATGCAAACACTTCATTATTAATTTATAAATCCAGTCATCAGCGGTTATCTTTAGAAAATCTAGATACGCTTTCCAAATAACAATAATCCCTTTAGAGAAAATGAGTGAAATCCGTTTTCTTTATATACTTGCCTTTGGGGTGTTGGTTTCCAGCCATTGTACACCGTTACAATACCTGTGATGGCGTAATATAGAGCTCCCCAAATACCAATTCCAATTTTGATTCCTTCATTGTGAGCCAGTGCGAGCATGGTGGTCTGTATGATAATGCATGCAAGAAGAGAAAGAGATTGCTATTAAAATTCGGATTGTATGTTTGCACCATGTTTGTTGACTAGATTTAATTAAATCTGCTCAATTAGTGTGTATCATTGTCATTGTCGCGACAGTTTTATTTGAAAACTATTAATAAACACCTGAGCACAGAAGATTAGTGCAGCCAAAATTACACTGGTGACACCACACTGCTTGATAATCAAGATATCTGTTGGAGATAGCGTGAGATCCGGTGGAGGGGGAGGCATATTAGGATCCACTTCCACCACCGCTTTCGCCTGCTCTTGTTGCTGGTGTTGTAGTTGAGTGAGATGTAAGCTGGTTTCGTGATAGTGATGCAACTCAATACTACCCGTACTTTTCACCGAATTTTCATCATATTCATATGCATTCTGAAAATATTAACAGAGAAATTTTCAGCAATTAATCCTTGAAATTATCTTCTAAATGAAAGTCTGGCAAAATGAATGCTAGATTCACAAACATCCCATTTTCGGGGCAACTTGAGACTGTTATTTGACACTTTCCGACAAGTCATACCATTATGGCCTCTTTTACCTCCACATTTTCTTTGACAAGTCCTCCATATGCGAGAAAATAGCAGTTGTAAGCGTTGAAAGCATTAAGTGCCAACTCGGTCATGCTCAAGAACATCATTAAGAGATTTGTCGTGAGGATGATTATTGATGATCCCACTATAGCTTGTCCTGGAATCGCATAATACGTCATCATCATATCATCTTTTTGGTTTCTTCGTAATAAATAGTAAATTGAACAAGGGTTTTGGAGCGTGATGTGATGTTTCATCACGTCACGTCGCATCACAGGTTCTTCGCCTCACTCATATTATGATCAAGTAGTAAAGTACTCTCACTCACTTAATGCTCCAATTTCATTTTCTCTTGTTATGCTTTACTAGTACATTAAATTATCTTATAGATTCTTGGAAACAGTTAAGTGCATTGTGATAGTATAGCTACATCCTGACAAATGCCAATAATAAAATAACATCCATCTTTTAGGAAAGTTACAATAACAAGAAATGAGAGGATCACATTATATACTTCAATCAGTTTTAGGAAATCATATCCTCCCATTTCACTGAACTGAAATCATAATTTTTCCATCTAGATTCTCGATTACAATACTGAAATCTGAAAAATACATGACCACTTTCTCAATTTTATCAGACCTAATACTATGCACAGACTAAGTTATGGTTTGTTGTTGTGTTCAAGTAAACTTTAATGTTATAATTACTTTTCCTTCTCGGTTCAATTCTCTTTTACTCCAATTCTTCTCCCTTTGTCTACCCTTTTTCGCAAGTGCAACGTACCTAAACCCAAGCACATAATTCAACTATAAAGACTATAATATTTCACCCTTTATGTTTTTTCTTACCTGGAAAATGTATTATATTGTATATTGTGTATTAAATGAAAAGTATATAAAAAGGGACCATGCAACCGCACCCTTGCCTTCCTAAAAAGAAAATTTTCATCATTTCACTTCTCTAACACATGTACAAACAAACAGAGCTAGCAGCTCACCAAAACAGCAATCTATATTGCATATACTATGTTTAGTATGGCTGGATAATGTTTCGCAGTGTAATAAATATCTGTCTATAATTTGTTCCTACTTCTAAAAGTCTACAGTATCTTATGTTAACATCTTTCGTTTATTTGTCTACTAATACAGGCAAGATACTGTGGCCAGTCACTGTTTGCTTCTGCAAAGTTATTTTTCGCCCGAAAGAAACTGGCAACAATAATCGCAGATAGAATGCAAATTACATATTAGCAAAAATACCTGAGAATAGGAGATAATATTAGAATGCACGTGAGCATAACAGTCAGTCTGAAACTAAAGATTTAAGGAAATGAAAAAGGATGTCTTGGGAAAACAGGTCGCGGAAAATACACCATATAAACATTCTTATACTCATTTAACCATACCGTCAAAATCCGGATCCCATTTAAATTTGTAGACGATGAGTACTGTGCAACAAGCTGTAAACAACGGAATGGCCATCACAGCTGAAATGATTTGAAGCACAAGAACAGCAAGAAGTCTAAAAAATGCAAAGAGAAAGTACGGCTACAAAATATATTAGCACTAGTATCGTGGACGTAAAACAACGCACTTTCTCCCTTATGTTCATCCATACATACATAATATACATACCTCGTGTTCTAATGATAATGTTACACTTCCAAGCGCACATTAAATGTTTACCGTTACTGTTTACTACTCTCTATTTGTGTGCATACATATATAATATTACTCCTACTAATATAGTCCTTCAATAAAATAAATGTTACGCTTGGGTGCCTTTTTCTCTGACCGAAAGAAAAGACTCACTTTAATTACATGATGCTTTTCTGTTTTAGTTACTTTTGTTGTGCTTGTGCTTACTGCTGATGATGGCAAGAAGATATACACTTGCAATTATGTAGTATATTTTCTCCATGTCTTTCATTTCACTTTCTCTATAAACACACATGCTACTGTAATTTTGCTGACTTACCCATTGAAAGTACATCTCGCTGACCAGAAGAGAGCTAATCCAGCAGCCATAAAAAAGAACCATGCCGTCCAAACGCCAGTAAGACTTCTCGTTGCAAATTCATTAGAGGCTGCAATGGCCACCGTCTATATTATTGTACGGACAAGAAAAGAAAGAGAGAAAAAAAAGAATAATGACTGTCAGAGAGATAGAGAAAGTAAGTAAAAAGAGCAATGAGTAGCAAGTGGCAAATAGCACAGGGAGAAATGCAATAACGGCCGCCTGTCAGCTCTTTGTTCACTGTGTAAGGTTAAATATATTTATTGCCGGGGAAAATTGAGTCTAACTTACTCTCACCATTTCAAATAGCATGCTAGTTTTTTTTATATGTTCACGGCAGGGATTCGTTTTATTCAAAAAGTCACTGTGGGAATTCTACACATACTAATAAATGACATTGACTACAACTGTACGTTAATGGACACACAAACACATAAACATGAGCATACTGATTCTGGATACACGCTTGACTGGACTGGATTTTAGGTTATTTTCTATTGCCTTACCTGTGCCAATACTATAATGACAGCAACCGCAATCTCTGCACAGGCAACGTATCGTATCAGTTGAACTTGTGACCAGACTGTTACACATTTTGCCTCTCGTTCTTTTTTCTGTTTTCCTTTCTCAGCTTCACTTCCTCCTCCACCACCACGATCACGTCTCTTTGTTTCATGGCTGGTGGTACTGGTACTACTTCCTCTGCCTAGTTTGCTGATAGCTTTTTTAGTTGACTGGAGTTGGTCCCTACTTTTCCATCGACTACTGCCATTACTACCAGACGAACTGGCATGACTGGACATTGTTATAACTTTGCTGATGCTTATAATTTAAGATATTTCTAGTGGGCACTTGAACGGAACTCATTGACGAAACAAGTAGTCTATTGATTATTTTGTACTCCAGTAACGATTTCTCTTTTTGCACATACCTTACTCTCCATAAATGTATGAAAGATGCAAATATTTGAAGAGCTCAACTATTATAATACTTGAAAGCAATTGAAACGATGTTACTCCGTCATTATATTCACGTCCAACTCAAGAATTCACACTGAATACAAGAACAATATATTTGGTACTTGATTATTTGATGATGAGAAAATCTTATGCACTACTTGCACAAAACTCAGGAAGATAACAATGTTAGTTTATATTTGATACTTATAACACAACAACTAAATAACATTGCTAAAACGAGTTCTATGGTATGGGAGAAAATCCATCCGGTCATCCGCCCGACCTGTTCCAGTTATATTTGCGGTTTTCTTGCTCTTTCAAAATGAAAAACTCATTATTAGTCCTAAGCAAATAATACTAGTCCAGTTGGTAATAGAAAAGAGGACGAGAATACGCTACGCTTATTATACCCAGTATTGTTAAAAAAGACGGAGAGGCAGACGATTGCATTATTGTCAACTTTTTCCCTTGTACAACTAGACGTAAAATTACTTTCTTGTTCGGCAATGATGATGATGATGGAGAAATTGGAAAATAGTCACAGGGAGAAAATTGTTTATTTCTCCCAGTTCCAACAACAACGAGTATTATTGTTGTAAGGTAGGTATTATATTGCCTTATTGCTTTCCTTTTCCTGCTCACTTGTCTTTCAAAATTTTCAGAAAGCAATATACAACATAACGACTTACTAATAGATCCAGCCTGATGCTTGTCCGTCCATTTCACAGGACGATGGCTAACCGACCTACTAACTATAAATTACTCTCTATAAATTTTGTTCAATACTTTTGAAACCACCCACCAACCTTCATGCTTTCTTTGCCAGTCTTGTGTGTAATAATCGTATTGTAGTGTATGTGTATGTGTACATGAGAATGTATCACTGTCAAGTCAAAATCAATGTATACTTGTTGTTATAAAAAAGAACCCTCAAAACTTTGTGACATTTTACCACACGACATGGTAAAGCCTATATCGGTCGTGTGTATTCAGCTTTCTTCTCAATTTTCAAATTTCCAAAAAGTTCCAGGCCATAACTTCAATAAATGTCACAGATATGTGACACTGTGACATATGAACGATGAGGAAAAAGCATCATGATATGAGGGCGCGTATCGCGACGTGATGCCTTTCAATGTTGTGAAATATCATAGTAGTCATCATCGTCATTGTCAAGTGGGTTTTTGTTTTTGATAATAAAAATAGCGAAAAGACAAAAATCAAATGGGAATTCAGTCAAGTTGGATGAAGTGGTGGTTCAGATAGTATTAAATGGTATTATGGCTAAAACACCATGTAAATAAGCTATATATACACGCTTCATTTTCCCTTATAAATTATTTCGACAGTATTGATTTTTTTAGTTTGCATAGAGTTGTGATAAACGAAGGAAATTATGGAAACACATTCCCCAGTATGCTAAATTTCTAAAAGTCACAGGATTGTTCAATGCTCACGTGCTGTATTTATAGCTTCCGGGCATCGTACTACAACACATACTTTCTTATGTTGTAGAATCTGTGGTACACACAAGGCAGTAAAGAATTTACTAAATTTTGTAGTTTAGTTTCTCAACCTATTGAAGTGGGGTATTGTGCAACTTTAGTTTGTAAATTGTCGAAGTACGCTTTCTTTTGATCTGTTCAAAGTTTTAGTTCAGACTCAGACCTGTGGCTGTGTAATACTTGGTATAAAGAAATGTCAACACATACATATGTGCATAAACTCATTATAGATTATTTTAATTCAATAAATTCGCATGATGTAAGAATAAGTTCATAATTACATTACGTTTTAACCACAGTGTCGATAGCAGATTATGAAATATTCCTTCGTAATCGAAAATAATAAATGGTAGTTTGATATCAACTTTATAAGCCAGTTAAAATGTAAGCTCCTTGTTAACTTTTAAATATTAGGTAATGTCACACTTTGGAATAACACCTCTAAGTTTAAGTGTATAGATGTCTCTGTAATCGTTTGGTCTCTTCTCTCAGAACTTTCATTTTCGATGACGCATCTTCAGTACCCTTTTAGGACATATCAGTTCTACAGGTTCCCCATTTAGATTGTTTTTTTTTGTCTTGTCTCCCCGAGACGCCGTACCCATTACGCTTTTTCACAACTTTGGCTCCTATATGTTCTCAATTTAGCTGTACGTAGAGACAAGCTCAAGTTTTTTTGTGGCAATCGGATTTATCTGGCAGTCCAATTCAATACTTTACAGAAAATAGGGAAAGTTCGAAGTTGTGGCAGTAGTGGCAAGGGAAAAGTTTGTTCTCTTTTAGACGACTTTTACTACAACATTGACTGCTGATAGCGTCGTCATGAATGTGACATGACTTGTGTACGTATTGGTATAAAGGTATATGTATGTATGTACAGTTAATAATATCTACTATACTTTCTAATACTCATACACCTTCACCGTTTAAAAGAATGTGCGTTTTATTCCACGTACCACATTTGATGTACATAATCTATGACATAACGTAAAAGAAGTAGTAACAGTAAAGCTTATTTACGAAGAACTTGGAAAAAGCGATATAAGCATAGGATACCACACACAACAGACAGAGATTCAGATAGGATGGGTGAAAGAGTGAATGCATTTTATTCTATGTATATCTCAGCAAAAAGCGGAGAAAAGGTCTATGCAAAAGAGAAAGTTTTCATGTGAAAGTTTCCAATTTCAGAAGAACCAACAAAAAACTTTCCATTATGGATCTTCATGCACTGAAGATATAAATACACAGGGAGAAAGAGAGGGAACAGAGCACTCTACTTACGATACAAAGAGAAAAGAGTTTGCACAGTATCAGCATCACAGAGCGAGAGAGTAGAGAGCGTTGAAAAAGATTGACGTAGACTTTTAACTGATTTACTTGGTTAGTGAGTGACGACTTTCACAAAACTTTCTGTGGGAGTATGTGGCAGTCAAAATGAAAGTGAATGCATACGGAGCAGGCATACAGCACATGATGATGATGGTCATGGCATGCCATATTATATGTGCGCCATGTATTTTCATCTTCGTCTTTCTTCCTGAGAAAAGCTTTCAAAAAATTGATTGAATGTGAATCGGATGTGCATCATCATGGAGCCATGGAGCTCTACAGTTACATATACCATATCACATCACTCTTTTCCATGCATGTGTGCCCAATGTTCATAATCCTCTCATTTGGCCAGAGTGTTGACTTGAATTTAAAGAGACTTTTAGCTTTGCATTTTATACGTTTTATAGATGGCTCGTTGCATTAGGTGTACGTATAAAGACATTTTACATGTAAAAATATATTCTAGGATTCAACATTCAAGTACTTATTATAAATATTCCATTTCAACACTTTGAAACTTTTGTTGTCGAATTTATTTCATAACCTTAAACTACTGAGAATCTCGAAACATCATACTATATTATTATTGTGTTTTATAGGTATTGTGGATATTTTTAAAATGGAATTCCACACGCGTGACTGGGCTTCCATTCTGGCCTCAATTATATTAAACATTGCAAATTGTAACAACCATGTTGGTATTTAAATGAACGTATAGGATTTGTGGTGTGCACATAGCTATCAGAGATTTCGGTTAAAACCTTTTGTCAGAAAGTCAGCAGGAAATGTAAGCAAGGAGCAATAGTGGTACGACTAGACCACAACTGTCATTCAGTTGACTATTCCAAATCCTGAGTTTTCAACATACTTCTATTTCGTAGTATGATTCTGAAAAAGGAAATTACACAACGAATCTATGCCAAAACAATGTAGAGTAATGTTTAAACCAAAATGAAACTAATTTACCAACTGAAACTTTACAATGCTTCTAGACGATGTAACTGAAACATGGTTTATACGTGTCAAAAATCCTGATAGACAATTAGTAATTAACGAAATGTTATGACTATTAATCGTTTTGAACTAAACTTAATGTAAACCAACACAACAGACTCTCTCTCTGCCAACGTTACAAATATCCCTTTTCCATATTTTTTAGTGCAAACGCATTTCAATGCTCTCACAG
>JAQIWN010000131.1:0-50697 GCA_034699025.1 Entomobrya cf. arborea Gr-Col-00668 | reverse complement strand
AGCGTACCAAAATCTATTATTTTCATAATTTTTCTTACCTCTAGCCGTCTGACCAGGTCCATCATTTCCTGGTAAGTCGCAGTTGGACGCTAATATTCAGTCTCAGAGTGGAACAGACCAATACATGAGACCAGGGAAAAGCCTGCCTTCATGAGCTCAAGCGTCCTAACGCCAAAACATATTACAATAAAAAAAATTCGACTCCTAAAATGCTTGCTTAAACTTCATTGACCTAAATATATTTTGTATTTTCACATGATTTTGCCATCAAAACATTTCGATTTCAAAAGTGTAATAGAGAGTTGATTATATTTATTATTGAATTCTGATTTTTTTCTATCACAGGCTTTAACTATTTCAGTAGCAACAGCGAAAGCGACGAAAATACCAGTAAGACAAGCAATGTACTAGTTAAGACCACACGCAAACATTTTTTGTAAAAGAAAACATGTCATTTTGTAAGATTACACAATTTAATAAGAGGTCAAACAAAAGCGAAAAACTACTCATTGTTTTTTTTCAATTTTTGCTTTGAATGAATTTTTATTTTACATTGATTACAATATTGCGCGATTGTTTAGGATGGACAACATAATATATCCTCTCTGTGAGTCATCGCGCTTAGAGCTACGCACATCGTTTTGATTCGGTTATATTGTTTACACAATAAACACATGCATAACTTCCTGTATTATCAAGAATTTGAAAATATGCATGTATTTTTCTCGCGTTACCTATTTTCAATAATTTTAACATAGGATTTAGGTGACATAATAATAATATTTTTTTATGTTTAATGAACGATGAATGCATGTAGTTTATCACTTTTTAGTTTTTTGTAGTAGTTAATTTTTAAATTACATTTTAGCATTCATAATATTTATTGTTTCTCACGTACCCGACATTACAAGCAATTAATAATTATAAGAACATCCTTCTTTACATTAGGTTGAATTTGATTAGATGAGTCTTACGAATGTTTATCCTAGCGCGCATCACGTCACGGCGCGACGGAAGTGGTTTCCTTCATAAGACAAGGGAACGCCACTTAAAACATGACTACAAAAAATAGGTTGGTTTTGTAAGATAAAAACGGAAATAACAGTCAAAAACGGCACATTGCGATTAAGAAAAATTGTAAATAATTAGTGGAACATGTTTGGATAAATTACCTTACATTCTTCAAATGAATTGAATGTAACTTGAGTCAAAATAATATTTCTTGTGACTACACTCCTTTATAAATCCTTGAAGTAAAACACCTGAAGCGTTGAGGAAAATGAATGGTGCAATTGCAAAAGCTCATCAACTAAAACGAATTTTATGTACCAGTTTATCTCATTAATCAATCAGTCCTCTCAGCGTATTTCCTCCTTTTTTGTACTACTACTGATTAGAGTATTAAAGATAATGTGAATTTATTATGAAATTCAATTTTTTTAAAAGTTTTTGATGTTAATAATGCATGGATTCAATTACTATTGAGTATATCAAAAGCTACTTTTTCGTTTGTCCAGAAATATTAGTATCAATTAGCTTCAACCTTCGTCTCGCTTGAATTCGCAAGCTATCTACACGTATGTCTTCGATTACAATCCTTTCTTCATCTCTAACCTTTTTTGCATTAATGTTTACCCATGTAACAACTTTGATTAACATCCTAAATATTTCATCTCATAACTTCATTCAACTAGCTTACTTGAGAACTCATGGTTATGAGTCTTCTTCAGCGTTTGAGTCTAATTCAAAATGATAAAAGCTTGCTGACTTACCTTTCTGAAATCTTATTATAGTTCTCTTCTATCCCTACTAACACTTATAACACTAAATTATAATAAATCTTAAATTGGCTCATCTGATTGATTGTGTATAATTTCAGGATGCGGAATTGATTGAAAAGCTAAATGAAACTGGGGAGTTGCGGGATCTATTAAGACCATATAAGGTATTTGTAGAGGAAAAATATGAATAACTGACGCTTGTTTCCAAATGTTGCCACTGTTATAAAATATTATTGTAAAATATTTTAACAGAGTCTTTCCGTGCTGACCACTTGCGACCGTTGCGGCGGCTTCCGGATGCTGCCTTGTCCAGTTTGCAACGGATCAAAGAAATCTGTCCATCGCAATCATTTCACTACAGAATTCGTTGCACTGAAATGCATGCACTGTGACCCATCTGGATTGGTACGCTGCGATCTATGCAATACTGTGGAAGCGTAAGGGATAAATGCATGCGAAATTAAAAATGTATATTTTTTGGTAAAAAATGCGACAATCATTAAATTAGTACAATTTGTAATGTTTCAAAATTCAAAAAAAAACTTAATGTATTTTAAGGTTGATTATTTAAAGTAGTGAAAAATTATGGTAGTAATATATGTATGCATTATAAGTGTTAACGATATCATGTAATTTCCAAATTCTGTAACTGTAAATAGGACGTATACTTTAATACTATTTAGTTTTCTTTCATTTTTTGTCTTTAGACTTACCAACTAGTTTATTACTGTTTGACAAATTACCATATGTACTATTAGTATATGCTGCAATAGGACGTAGATGACGTGCTTGAGGTATGCACCAACTGACATTCTTGCAAAAATAGATTTATTGTTAATGAATATTTTTAAACATTTGAAAACACAAAAGTAAATTAAGGGGTTAGAATTAATACACTAGACAATATTATGGCAGATTGTGTACTCCGTCCCCATTTTAGTGCTATGAAAGAGTTGTCTTGTAAAAAATAGTAATCAAAATATAAAAAAGATGATTCTTCAGTTAATTATTACTTATGCTTAAGCCTTGAATGCCGGCTTGCTGAGAGAATCAACAGAATTAAAAGGGGATTGGAACGCATGCGTATACATTATATGACTAGTTTGTAATTAAATGATGTTAATTTCAGAGAAATAGTTACCCAAAATATTGTTAGATATGACCTGATTAATGAAAATATCAACTGATATTCCATATTTGGTTGATTGCGCTTTATACGATGTTGTGTGTATGATGAAGATGCGGAGTGGCTGGAAACAATAATTTATCGAAAGTACGCAAAAGTAAATATGAGTGAAATTGAAAGAAAGCTTTGTATGTTGCTGTCGAAAAACCAATTAATTTTTATATGCATATTTTTTAATAATATTATTTTTTAAAGCATTCATCATGGATTCATAGTGTATTACATGTGTGCAGAAATATGTTTATGTATAAATAAAGTGATATGTTCTGTCAATATTTTAAATAATATTCATTTATTTGTGCATGATACTCAAGGAAATTATAACCAATAATATATTTGGTGATGATGGGGGCTTGTGTACATCCATACATGTATACATATATATTTTAAACTAAAATTCCAAAATTCTGAGTAAATTAATTTGCGGTTTGCAAGCAGCGCTTTTATTTATCTATTTACCATGCATATTCATCTAGCGTCTAATGCGGTTCCAGGAATAATTCTTGTTACTTTGTGAAGCGGTATATTTCGAGAGATATTCTTTGATTGTACCTTTACAACAGTTTTGGTCTGGTTTTGTTTGCGGTAATATGGTGTAAATACTATTTGTCTATCACTATCAATCAACATCGTCATTGGGAAGTTTTGTTTGCAAATTGGAAAAATCATGTTGAAACGGAGACAATGGAGAATTAATGTGGGTGTCATTTGATAACCTATCTAGGAAATCTACAGCAAATGACACAAGGATGAAGAACCGCAGTCCGTCGACCTACGCTTCTTCTTCTTTTCTTGTCAGATATCATTGCTTCGAACGTCTTCACTACTTTTCACCATTGAAATGTTTACATCAGATGGCTCAACGGTGCTCACACAATCCACATCCATATCCATGGTTGCTGTTGAAGTAGTGGAAGCTATAACGAAAATCAAAAGCCAGCTCAATTATTGAAAATTAAAACTAACGCAATTCAACAATGTTTGGTATTTCTCCAATTTTCAGTACGTTTTCTTGACAAGAAGTAAACATTCATAGGTTCCGCTTTTCCTTTCATTGTCACCGGGCCACGATACTCGAAATCGAAAGTTGGATCAAAGTTTTGCTCGTTTTGTAGCCATCTATGCAAAAAATAATACATGGGGTCGTTATCATGTGTCAAAAGACTTTGAAAGTTATGGTCGAAATTAATAGGCACTTACTGATAGGCATCTCCCGACACATTAATCTTCCCCAAAACTCCCGTAGTTTCTGTACGACTTGTCAGATTAACCGTATTTCCAAACAAGCAGTATCTCGGCATACGCTGTCCAATAACTCCAGTGACAACCTCGCCAGAATGTATACCAATTGTAATTTTCTTTCGGAATGACACACAAAATAAAATCAATGAATGTCAATGTCTACACACACATGTCAGCATTTCAACGTAAATTTATTTTTTACTCCAAAATAAATATTTCACATAGCATAAATCTCATAAACAAAATAAACTTACGACTTCAATGTCTGGAACTTTGACCTGCTGGACTAAATCCATCATGTCTAAAGCGAGCCTCGCAATACACCTTGCATGCGAGGAACATTTTTCTGGTAAACCGCTAACTGCCATGTACTTATCACCCACAGTTTCAACCTAAATAATATATTATGCTATTTACACATTTTAGCCTCCCTCCCACTCACGCAAAACTTATTTATTCAACCAAACTTTAAAAAAAGAACTTTCAAGTGAAAGCACTTTAGCATCGAAAACTTTCTTTTAGCTTTAAAAAATAGCTTTCGTTTTTGTGTCTATGTACCTTGTAAACGTTTGGGTTTTTTCTTGGATCCGTCAAAACATCGAATGTTGTGTAGATGGCGTTCAAGAGCTGGACTATTTTCATGGGTGAGTTGGAGTTCCTCGCGCAATACTCCGTGAAACCTACAACTCCCGAGAATAAAAGCGTCACGGTGTCATATCTCTTTGCGGGGACTGGACGCTCATGACGAAGTTCATTAGCCACTGATGGAGGAAGTACGGAGTAAAGAAGTTTGTCCGTTTTCTGTTTTTCCAATTCAAGTTCCCTGTTTACAATAAAAAATAATGAATTTATTTGTAACTGAATATTTGAATATTAGTATAATATTTTTCATTGTAAAATATTGCTTTAAAATTCTTTTACTCGCAACGCGTCAATGTGAAAATGGTTTCAATAGTCACGCTTCCTATATGTATTTGTATCACACGAAGTTTTAAAACCTATATGTTTACTATACCATATTATGTATTATGCAAAATGTATTATTGCAGATTAGCAGTCAGTAAAGAAATTAAAGTTTTATTTCATCATCTTCGTCTTCTGCTCCTGCTGCTGTTAAACTAATTCTACAGGACAAGTGCAAGTAAACTTGTCATCCTAAAGTTCAAGATTTAATGTCAAAGGAAAACTTTTTATGGCACTTTTTACGTATGATAGCAATATTAAGTTTTTCGCACGAGATTTATATACATACATCATATCTATTGCATGCTGAATAAGCTATCATAGCAATATTATTGTGCTGAACTACGTAATATACGTAATTTGCGCATACACCATAATATAACGACCTAAAATAGATAAGTAGAAGGAAATGATGATATTGAGAAAAGACAATCTTATGGAAAACCTAAAAACGTCGCAGTGCGGGCGTTTCATTACTTTCCAATGCAATACTTGTTTCGAAAAAATGTCCTAATAATAATCGCTATGTGAGTTGCAGGCGATTAAAAGCATTTTTCTTTACAAGATATCCAATACATAAAAATGAGCAGAGAGAGAGCATAGCCAATGTAACACATATTATTATCCATGTCATGGCACAGGGTTTATCATAAGGTACTATATCCTCATCACGTCAGAGAATACATGGTGAAAATGAAAGGGAAGCAAGAAAAAATAGCTGTCTTCAGTTTTTATTAACTGACTAAATGGAGTGAAATATAAGAATGCTTCATGGAACAACTGTGACCATCATCAAGACGAAGATGAACTAGTAAATTGATGTAAGGTTGGTAACAAGTATCGCACTAATTATGAAAAACTGAAACAATTATTCTAAATACATCATCACTTAATAAGAAAAATTAGAGACAGCATACATAGGGTACAGTTAAGTAAGAAAGCAAAATCAAACCAAATGTAGCACACAGCCCCAAACCTTTAACTTTCTCAAGAAAAGGAAAAACGGACTGTGTGACTGTAAAGTCAAAACAAGAAAGTACACCTTTCCCTTATTTGGGCAGTACTTTCATCATCCAATAACACCCTGTTCTTCATTTTTACAACGATCAAAAGAAACCGAGATACAATTATCTATCACACTCTTCCCCAAGCATTTATATAAATTATATAGATAACTACCCTTAAAACTGAATTCCAGGGTAATAAAAAAATAAGAAGCTGTGTATTATTCTCAGTCACTCAATTTTCAGGGAACCATCTTTGCCAACATAACACCGTACATGACTATGGATGTACTCACACAACAACTGCGTGGCATAATATGAAAAGAAGTAGAAAGATAAAAGGAGTTCATAATATCCAAGTATTATGTCGTGTCCTGTCCTACTAACATACTCTTTTTAAGATATGATGACATGAAAGAAAAAATAGCCATTTTGAGAGAAGATCCAAACTACTATGGAAAAAGAAGAAATTATTAAACCAACTAGAAAAACCTAACTTGCGAGGAAATTGGATTGAAGGAGAGTAGATTCTTTTGCAGTTGTTTTTTACTTACTATAGTGGAATAGTATCCACGTAAAAAATGAGATTTTTTTCTGACATTTTTTTCTCTCTTTCAGTATTACTACCACTACCACAAAAGTAAAAGACACCGATATCATCTCATAAGATTTTGGCGGATAAAAGTTCAGTCCGATAGCCGGCAACCATATTACGGGTAGTAAAGTCATAAAATATGAATAAGAATAACAAGAACTTAATACATAGTTTTGTTCCTAGATAACATTATTTTGTTTTCTTGTATAAAATATACAGACTCACTGTATAATATTTAATAGTGGTATGGTATGTAGCTATTTTTGTGTTCATGTTCATAAAACATTTTATTTTTATGGGTGTGCAATGCAAGTAAACACATTTTTGTTGCTGTAATGTTACCCAGAACGATCTGATGTGTGATCACTTCTGATCGTTTTATTACGAATGGAAGCATCATGTGTACAAACGATATCCTTATTCTCACAGTCACAATCACACACTCTTCCTTATTTTCTTCTTCTTGAAAATGCTGGATAAAAGTGTCTGCAGGGAATGTTTATTATTTTGAATAGTCAAATATTTATCTATAGATTTCCTCGTATAATCTCATCGACGGTTCCGCCAACAAAGCCGTCATCAGTATAATTCTAGGACTTAAAAAAGGCCACCAACACCCGATCCAAACATATGAACATTGTAAGTGCATTGCTATATGCGCGCGTGAAGAGATATAAAAAACATCTTGCTGTCATTGTGTAAGTACCATAAACAAACATAGACAAGAGAAAATAAGATCAGTTTAAAATACAGTAAGTAGCATGGGGAAATAAAAATAAGAAGTTTTTTTTGTAATGCGCTTTGCACATTGCAGTTCACACAGTGACAATGATGGCAAAGCTGTATTTCTCTTTTGACCAAAAAAAGCATAGACATTGCAATTTCTGATACTATTATTGTTACCTTGCTATTCTTGGTGATGGTGATCTAGTTTTTTCAGTTCTTCACTGTTTCCATTTATTTTACTGCAAATTCACAGGTGTTTTATGACACTGATTTGTCAACAACGGCTTTTATGCAGTTGATGCAGTAGTACTTTCTAAGAATGATGGTTCTCTTTCTTGGTCTTATAATAGGATGGGTATAACAATCAATGTATCGTACATGGGGTGGCTTTTGCAATTCGATTCGAAAGAAAAAGACGGAGAAAGTTGCAAAACTAACTTTTTAAGTTTCTAAAAAACAGTACTATTTTTTGCTTTCACTTTTCTTGTCAAATATCTTTTCATCACCACACATCATGCAATTAAACTCTTCAGCATTCTGTGGCTTCCTATTTTTACAAATGCTGCGAATAGAACCATAAACTTAGTTGACTACTATAGCAAACCTTAGCAAACCTTTCATTCGTTTAATTGAGGAAAAATCCAGTAAACTTACATATTAAATTATCAACGGAGTAGTAAGTCGCTTTCATATCGCTTTTCAGAGTAACTAAATATTCGAGAAGGGGGTTCATGGAAACTGCGAAACCTTAAAAAAAGGTTTGGACAAAAAGCATACACTTTCCATCATAGCCAGTGTTTTTTCATGTGTAAGCTCTATTGTCCCTAATAAAATAGAATTTAGTACAGTTTCAGCTTCGCTCGCCGTACTACCACCACTGCTGTTACTAATGTTGAAATTTGACATTTTTATGCTTGCGCTTGTCCCCAGTTCAGTTTTTGCAGCCTTTTTCAACTCGGTGCGATGTTCAACGATACGTGCTAAAAAGGACTGTGTGCCGTAGTCATTCGATTCTCCATGGATCATTGGAACAGAGGAGAACTCGGAATAGTGAGGAAAAATAAATTCTACTTGCATTTATTTGCCAATAAAAGTCAGAGATTCGGATCTTTACAGTTTTGTAATGCATGAATTAGCAGCGAGAAAATAGACGGACGAATGCTTCCCCCGCCAAAAAATTATGTGTGTTTTTTTGGTTTATGTCTTGCCACAATCAAATTGAGTCTTTTAACGTTACCATCACCACACGCGCACCCCGCACCTTTGTACTAATCAAAATAAATACTATCAAAAGCTGATAGTTTTAGTGCGATTTGACTTTGTCCATAATTTAATTAAAAAAGTACAAACATAAAAAAGTTGAAGGATTTTTTTCTGAAAATCCTTACAAAGTATACTTAGATGGTTGCATATTTAGGGAAAGGGATGCATTGCATTGGTACAGTTGACAATGACTCAACTTTTTATTCCAAATGGAAATTTGATGCCAAAGGATGAAACTGATTGCCAATCATAGTAGAATACCAATGGTTACTAAAAATGTAGATATGTGTACCTATTAGAATCTCTGCTCGTATTTATCCTAAGTTACATTATTCAAACTTGATACTTTTTAAATCTCTGTACCAAGAAAAATTCTTTTAAAATTTCGCATTTCTCTTTTAATAATACAGAAATGATCTGCTGACAGAGAAACTATATATTATTGATCTAATCATTAGAAAATTATGTAAGAAAACTTAAATTACAAGATAATCTCAGAACGTTAGTTACGTGACACGTTGGAAACCTTTCAGATCTTAGAAGAGAACATAACTTTATGTACGTATTCTTGGCTGAATCTCAAACCAAATATTCACCAATCCTGGCACCATTCCTCCTTTTTGCTCAACGTGCACATTGCACATATGACGTAAATATGCATTTGTATTTATTTACTACGATACATAATATTAATTGAAATGCTAAAGTACCTGTGCGTCTGTTGCAATTTATCTGTCAAGATCTCAAGATTTTGGGTTAGTTTGTATTCCGCCTCAAATTGCTCGCTGAGCAAAACAAGATCTCTGGTTGCGTCATGAAGTGGAATGTCGCTGATGTAAAGTCCTCGTCTAGAAGTCAAAATGTAGCAAATTCAATGATCATAGTGAAAACAAAACTAAGGCAGAAAACTTCATTATTTATTACTGGATTATTGAATTACAAATGTAAGATATTTTCTTAAATTATTTTTCGACGTGCAGGTGAAATCAACTGTTTATATATGATACATATGCATATTAACATAAGACTTTTCTGAAGTACAAAAGCGCAATATAAGCTTTGGATTATCACAGATCAAATTACAGTTGTTTGCACAAATGATGGACTTTTTCCATTGAGTTGTGTAGATTATAACTCTATAGAGCTTTTACAGTTTGATTTTACAGTTTAGAGTTTTTTTTAGCACGGTCTAACAAAGAATTACACAAGTTAAAATATTTAGCTGCTTTATCATCAAAGGCAAATGGATAACTCAGGTAGTCATGATACGACTGACACAAAAAAGGTTACAGTTAAAAAAGCAAGTACTTACTTTGTTAAGTCATCCAAATTCATCACTGATGGAGAACAAAGGAATAACATACTATCTGTCTCCGGAATGTACAGCATTTCTCCCTGTAAAGTTATAAATACGCCATGTGAGATGGCTAAGGGGTATCATGATACATTTTAAAACTAATTCATGAGTTAACCGGAAATGCTAAATATGTGCATGTATATGTACAATGGTTTAAATGAGACAATAATTGAAAATTCACATTAACAAGTACAATACCTTTAATCTCATTCTTGAATGATCAGCATTAATAATATCCGGGGTTAGAAATTCTGCTTCAATAAGTGGTTTTCTGGTTCTAAGCACGTAGATTGTATTGATGTGAGACAAAACGTGTGCAAAAGTAAACTCCATGTGTGGTCGAACCTATTCACAATGATCAAAAAATAATTGAACATGAAAGCCAATAAAAACTTTTGGGCTCTGGTCTTATATGAAGCAAACTATTGATTTCTTTATTACGTTGTCCATCAAAATTAAGCTAATTGTGACCAAAACTCTCATTCCCAAAATATTTCCCCAGGAAACGTTGTTAAGCCCAGTTTAGTTCACACAGACTACTACCACATTATTAAATATCGTTACGAAGTAATTTGATGATGACAAGTAAATTTCTTGCCAACTGTTTCTAGAAAAACAAAAAAAAAACCAACCATGTCAAGAATTTCGGTGAGACGACAGCCCCTTGTTGTTTCAGGAATGACACGCGCTATTGCAGATCCCGCCTGGCGAATTATCAAATTCCGATCAAAGAGAAGATGGAATGGAAATGCTTTGGAAAACGTCTCTGGACTTATTTTTGGTTCTGCGAAATTTTCAAAGGACAATTATTAATCAATGTTATATAGGATAACAACTTATTTGGAATTTATTAATGACATTGCCTCCCTCCACATGACAATACATGTAATTAAATGCTACGAGCAAAGTAACATGTAATCGGAACAGAAGTTTGGGCATTTGCATTATCTTTTTTTGTACTGTTGACATCAAATAGAAGCGATTGTGGAGAATGTAAACAGGATAATGTATGAGAAGAGAAAGCAGTAAAAGTAGTCTAGTCCGAAGAGAGAGAGAAAAAAATGTAATGGTCACTCGCCCGTTTATTTTTTTATATTAAGTCAGCCGGACATACACACACTACGTAATTGGAATGCTAATAGAGAAATGGAATCATTGGTGATCTAGGGGAATGGTCTCTCATAAAATAGAATGACGAATGGTGATGACGAGGGTGATGAGATGATACGATTTTCATACAAATAGACAGAGAATGGGAGCAACTTTTTTAGTGAAGTCCTCTTCTCATCATCATCGTTAGTAATCGGCATACCTTTTTTATCTGGAAAACATATGAAGCTTTTGTGTGAGTGGAGGATGAGAAGTAGATTTTAATTTCATGCAGTACGAGCACATTTGACTGCATTGTCGTTTTGTACGTGTATAAAGCAATACTATGCTGGGAAACTCATTTCTAAAAAGCTCATTTACTCGTTACCCACAAAAATATTGCAATTGTTTGGAAGGGAGATTGTGGAGGAACAGAGAAAGACACAGGCCAGCAGGCAAAGGCACGCGTGCACATATACCAACTTGATAAGGTTAGTTATTATTATTATTGTCATTATTATTATGACGAAGATGATGAGAAATGATATGAGAAAGAAAAAGAGGTCGATTGAGTTGAAAATACTAAAAAAGGGATATAACGAAGAGAGGAGGAATGTTGGAATTTGTAATGATAGCCTCCAGGCAAAGTACATAATGAATGTAAGTATATCACTACGCAGCCACATCACATAGCCGTTTGGGTTAACTAAAACTCTTGTTTGAGTATGAGTGAGGCATGTAAATTAGACGAAAAACTGTGTCAGGCAGGGAATGAGAATCAAGATAAATATATGAAAATTTCCCTCAACAAATTTTATTCCTGGTTTTTTGAATAGTACCTCCTAACCAATATTATTGTCCATTGTGGTTAGTGTTAGTAATATAAAGGTACAATAAAATAGGAAAATTATGTCTGGGTCGTGTAACAATCGTTGGGATAATGAGTAAAATCAAAACGCTTTTAAGAGACAGTGCGAGTATTCGTCGAAATATGGACGCATTAAGAAAAACGATTAGAGATTTTATCACTATTTATTATTATTATGACATTATATTATACGCATAGTGTATCGTAAACTAAGCTAAAAATAAAGTTAGTGGCATCCAGCTTATTTGTGAGACTCAAAGTATGCTATAAATCGCAAGGAATTCAATATTAGCAAGGCAAGGTGAAATAATGAGATGTAAAAGTAGACTTAAGTTATGACATTGGTCAAGAGATAAGAAAAGTTTCCGAATAAAATACCTAAATGACCCTGAGTTTGCGGGATGGTGAAATGTTCAAGAGGAATATTATTGGTTCGGTACGTAAAATTCCTCGATTTCTCCAATATACGTACTAACTTGACTACAAAATAATTTATACTTCAATTCTCGAACTGCAGCATACGTACAGTGAACAATCGAGCGAAATACGTGGGATAATTGAAATGTTTCATATTATTCGATATTTTCCGCCTTGCAATGTGACTTCTCCTCAACTAGTCATCACGATCACATCCATCAAAATGTTTAATAATATTCTCTACCTCGTTTAATTTAAGCAGGAAAATACAGGCCATAATATGTCGGTTGACTGGAATATTAAAAAATAAAAACGATAATACGTCATACGTAAGTGCAAGAGGGTAGATTTTATATTACCTTATTTCATAAATTCTGCTCCAGGACAATTTCGAACAAATAATACAGTAAAAGTGGAATACTAAGGTATTTGTAAGTAGGTAATAATGCGAATTTATGGGACCTCTAGTCATTTACTTCATTTATCATGTCATCATCACGATATTATGATGATCTCAAAGTACCTAAAATTATGGTACACACTTTTTTACCCAGTTGGGACCAACGCTTTCTTTCTTTGCCAACGTTTCTGTGTGAAGTTAAAACTACGGAAACATTCGGATTGTCTCAGGAGGCCCCAACAACTCCTACTACAAAGCACATCATGCATTATATACTAAGACGCATTGTAGTAAGCGACTTTGTTCTCCCGAAAGTATTTTAATCATAAATTGGTTTTAAGGTTTTCTACATATAATTTTGGAAAGTTTAGTTACGCTTCTCAATATTGTTGCTAAAAAGTAACGTAAGATGGGATGTCGAAAAAATGTAATTGTTTTAGGATATTTTGAGCTCCTTACAATTAACTTTCCAAAAAAGACGGTCAAAGTAAAGAGGGCTAGTCCATTGTGCCTTAAAGGATATCAACGTCTATTGAAATTATAGAGAATCCAGTTCAGAGAAAATTACAAACCATAACAACTCAGCCAGCAGAACATTGAACAGAAGAAACAAACTCCAAGTTCAATTCAAACTCAACTCAAGACAATAACAATTAAGTTTAATCCAAAGAAACAAAACAAAGGAAAGTATTTTTCTTGTTGTTGTTTGTATTTCTCAAATAAATGTACATTTGTTGAGCGTCGTATCTTTTGTCTATTTGTTGTTGGATTTCAAATGTAAGCCAAGCTTGACATTATTATTGCTAGTATTATTATCACTTTGACTTCATTTTGTTCCGTTAGACGCTGCTACTCGTTCCTTTCATCTGAACTGTTTGATACTGTCAAATAATCAGACAAATGAGATTGCCAAGTCCCCGTCTTTTTTACTTTTACTCGTAGGCAGTCGATAGAAAATGGAAGAAAAGAGGCTTTAAAAGGTAAAATAATAAAACGCGGTCTAAATAGATACATACGTACCCGTCCAGAAAAAGCTACTATTGTATTATTTTATCCCTACGTAAAGAATTGCTAATCTAATAACTCAACTAAGTTTTTTTCCTCACAAATAAAAGTGAAAAGCTCAATTTTATCAATAAAGTGCCAATAGAATTAAAATATGACAGTGTAATGCTTCTCTATATTTATTATTTTCCAGAATGTTTGGCTTACCTTTTGAAAGAAAAGGAAAGTTGGCCATAGTGAAAGCATCTGCCGAAATGCCCATCATCTCTTCTGACTTTTGACAGTCTTTTCTCTCCGTGATGAGAAATTGGACATGGTCAGCTCCATTGTCGGACTTGTTCTGGACAACACTAACTTCCACGTCAGTGCCGTGGAGTTTACTCGCCACCGTCTATAATAAACCATAATTAATTATTAGAAACATACAAAAAGTTAACCATTGTCCAAAATTATTTCAGATTCATTCAACCAAACTCATAACTTCACTCATAGTCATCCTGTTTGAACTACTTTTTATACAATACGCATAGCATACATAATATAGACATTCAAGTTTTTTTGGACTACATTCTTTCATTCTTTGCTACCCGAGAGGCTTGCAAAGTGAATGCAACTTCAGCAAATTTGTCAAACTTGAGCACAATTTTCCAAACATGATAAAGGAATCGTTCAAAAACTACCTATTTATGCACATGATTTCACATGTGCGTTGTTGGATAAGCCAGAAAAGTATATACTTTCACTTTTCAATTTGCCTTAAAGCCAGCAAAAAAGATTACGAGCTGGTAGCATACGACATGACATATGTCCGACTGTGAATTGAATTGATACTTTAAAATTGAATATTTCTACTGGTACCAATATCATTCTCTTGAACTGGTGATTCAATATCATCAATACCATGTAATGCTCTATCAAAGCCTATATATTATGTACATGCATAATATGTATGTATATGCGTTTTTCTATGATGTGTTGAGGAAGAGGATGACACTGGCGATGACAGATGTGAAGAAGTGGCGATGGTAAAGTAAAGTAAGTGCATATGGATTATTGTATTCAGAGATAAAGTGAAAATGGTTGGTTAGTGAGTATTGAATAGTGAAAGGACAAGTAAAGAAGAGGATAAAAAAGATGAGTTTTTTTCTCCCTTTTTCCATCACTTCATGTGAGAAAGGGACAAAAAAAGAGAGACACACTCTATTTTCAAAGGAGTGAACAAAACGGGTTTACCATCCTTATGATCATCTAAAAAAGGGCCTCTGTATTAGACCATACTGGTGAACTACTGCTACAACATCGTTCTCTTGGTTCACAAAGTCCTGTAATACTTGTAATACTATTAGAATAAAATGGAAATTTCGAAAAGTAAATGTTCATTATAGTACGCGGATATGCATTGTAAGCCATAGTCATGGCAAACTAAATATTTCACGAGTTCCAAATCTTAAATTTCTAGAGGTATATTTATTATAATTCTTATAAAGAGGTAGAGGTAGAAATATAATGTAGATTGTGTATCACAAATTTTGTTAAGAGTTTTTTAGAGTGGAATTTTATAGCAGGGTATTTTTTTATTCTATTTTTAGTAAAGAGTGTGGAAAGTTGGACACATGACATTGCTTAAAAGTTTTATAGTATTATGTGCTTAGTCATCAAAAATATGATCTGAAAAGTAAGAAATAATGTAAGGATCAGCAGCAACAGCAACAGAAGTACACTATAAGCGGATGATAGTTTTTAAAGTAAACGGAGATAGCTAGGTAAAACCTCTTTAGCCGAACCGGATACATGGAAAATCGTAGAAAATTGAATTTTTGATCGGAACACGTCACGATACTATTGACTGACTCGTCGAAAGATATTTTTGGCACGTATCCACGTAAATATTTACTGAAGGAAGGTATAAGATTAGATGGATGCAACTGTGGACTTCCTCTTGCTGTCGACTTTGTCATGTGATACTTTCAGCTTAACAATTTAGGTACCCTAAAAGGAAAACATTGTAAGCTGTTTGGTTATAAAGAATTCGTAGATTTGTTTTCTTAATCAAATCAAATCTCTGCTCCTTCGTGTAAAGTTTTCCGACATTATTGAGCCGAGTATGAATTATTGTTGGTTCTGTAGGCATACGTAAAATATGTAATGATTTTAGTTGGAAATTTTCCACCGAAAAAGACATTTATTGGTTAGATAAAAATAAATTCTGTGTTTTCCATCACAAATGATCAATTTTCAATCTAATAAGGGCCTATACCTTTCAGAGTTACACTGATGCAGTTTTCACACATGACTTGTCATTTAAACCTTCAGTTTCCTTTTCCCTCGTTTCCAGCTTATCAAGCCAATTTCCCCGACAGTGATTTGATGGACACAAGGGTGAAATGCAGTTGAGCAGGTGAGCAGGGAGGTGGTGAAGAATAATGGGGTATTTTTGCTCTACCTCTTTCCGTGTAATATGCATTCGTCTGACAAAGTAAACTGACTTAAATTTGTGTGTGAGTGAGCACCACATCACAATTCCACAAGGAGGGACAATCATGATGATGACACTGTCTTCTACAGTCCTAGCCTCATGTCTCCCTACTTTAATGGCCATTATATCTATCTATCTATCCATCTATCTATTTTAATTGTGTGAGTGAGCGAATGTGAGATGCTGCTTTCTTGCGTGTGGTAGAGATAGATGAAAAAGTATATGGTTTTCTTGCATGAATGCACTAATGATGTAAAAAGACGAGTTGAGTTGCCTTACTTTCCATCCTATATGCCAAAGCGTATTACGTACCTTAACGATGCCAATCACGATGTGCTCTAGTCCCGGTCTGTCGGAATAGTAATGGAGAATCAGTGCCCCGTCCTCGGGACGAACTGTACAACGAAAAGAGGGTGCGCGCATTCCCGGGTAGATTGTCGCCAAGTGATCGTGAAGAGCATCCAGATTCTGTAATCAAAGAAAAAGGAGTCAGGACAATAAGAAATGGAGTGAGAAAAAATGTCATCTTCTGCCTTAACCATTTCTTCAGTTTCGACGGGTGCGGGAACAAAAATGGGTCACTTTAACCTGCCAAAATACCTTTATTTCTTGTTTTCTGAAATACATGCTTACTTTTGTCATATTTTGAATATAATTCAAGACATGAAACAACAACAAGTTATTGGATACTCCTTACGGAAAAAGAAAATTACGAGAAAATTGGACAGGAGAAACTAAAGGTTTTCCATCTGACTATCATTTAGTGTCTTTTCAATAATTTATTTAGAGGGTTGGTTGAGAACTAACCACTAACCAAACTCTCTTTAATGCTACTTGACAATGGGAACTTAAACAATTTTAGAAGCAACTGATAGACACTAAATCCCCACAAGGAAAGGCTTTAGTTTATGGAGTATGGTGTGAGTTAATAACTTCTGGGTAAATTGTCATTTGATTGTTTTAATGTTTGGTTGAATGAAAAACGTTTTTTGAGAAGAATGAAATTATGATCAAGCATCCACCGCTGTTTTCATGAGTAAACTATACATGGAAACTTTGAAAAGATACTCTCTCTTGCGGGAAGAATACATAAATACTTCCTATCAACACTTATTAGCGAACTCATGCCTAATACATAATCATTGTTATTAAAACAAGCTTTGCTAAGAACTAACGTAAGTACAAGGATGTAGTAGATCATTGTGAGAAATTAATGGTTACACAATAAAATTGTGGAAATGGCAATTTATACTAGATTCATTAACCAAGCAAGTGCTTATAATGCTAAATTAATACATTAATAAATTCGGTGAAAATTAAACCTGCTCAAGTATTGTTCATCATGTTTACGTTATACAAACCTAAAAGTATCTCTTTGATTTATTCCTCTCATGAAGATTATAACACGATGCCAATTTTGTTTGTTTGATGAAGCAAGTTAAATTACTTAATATATTTATACTTCCCTGATACTTTCAATGAGTGGTGTATAGTACAAGTTATGAGCTTACAATTCATGACTTTCAATCTTTGTATCCATTTGTCTGTGAACGTTTCTGTGTCCATAGTTTTCGCTCAGATTTGGTATGCAAGTAAATGGTATGGTGTTTTATGACATTAGGGTAAAAGAGTGCGCCTTGGGTTAAATGGGTAAATGAAAAAACCCATAAAACCCATACCCAGCCCACTCTCGGCAGTAATGGGTAATATGGGTTTTATTATAGCATACCACATATATAAACCATAGAGTGTATTTATTGCCGGTAACATTTAAATTTTATGGGTTTTTCAATTTAACCTATTAAACCCATATTGCCCATTAAACCCATTTTACCCACGTGAGTTGGGTTTTATCAGTTTTGCCCGGGTAATATCGCACTCTGGGTAAAACTCCTAGATTGAAGAATAAAACTAAAATGAAAGCAAACGTCAGAAAATGATGGGGTAATCTAAGAAAATGTCACAAATTGTCACATAATGGCATCCAAAATAAGAAAATGTAGATTAAAGATGGTGTAACATCTTTAGATGGTTGTTACATTTAATGATACAATATAAAAACGAAAAAAGCACTACGTGTTTTCAGGCTTACAAAACACCACTTTATAATTATAAAACACGAAGAGAATTGCTCTTGAAATATATTTCTCGTAAAACATTTAATCCATACAACAGATCATGTGCTTGTGTATGTAATGCACATATATTATAGAGCTAAATATTTTCACTTTGAGTTACAGTTCCTTTTTTACTTATCTCCCCGTTTCAAAACTCTAAAGGGGTTTTATCAAAGCGAAGAATTTGTGTGTGAGACACAAAGTTCATGACTGACAATATTTGAGCATCTCTCTTTGTCAGTAAGATGTAAAGACAAAAATTACATGTCGTATACGGTACGCCAACGTGCTTCATCGTTAGAAAATAAAATCATGTGTTGTAAGTAACCTGTGGGAACTTACTCCTTAAGGCGTCCCCCGTGGTCTGCGTGAAACTGAAAATAAGGATGAAATTGAAGCGAACGAAAAATTTCCCCATGTTAACAAATGGAGCTTTTTTTCGTTCGCTTCAATTTCATCCTTATTTTCAGTTTCACGCAGACCACGGCGGAGCCCTTTAGTGTAAAAAATGGAAATAAAATTATGCATGCTTTGATGTAACATTAATGTTTTAATTAATTCTGCTTGCAGTAAAAGAGTATATAATAGCCACTTTGAATCTTTGGGTTGCAAACTAACATCTTTCCAATACATTCTAAAATAAATTGCTTAAATAATTAATACGGCACAAAATAACGATGAATAAAATCCAACAAGGTTGGTTGTTGAATATATGGTATAATATTTTACTACAAGGCTTTTCTTCTTGTGTGACTGTTTAAGAAATCGATAGAGTTCAAACAACCAGTAACCTTATGTGATAAACTAGTACTACAAGTTTTTGCAATGTTGAAAATGATTTAATCTCATATAAAATCAAGACATTGTTAGAAATCGCGGATTTTACAAGGTTCACTATTTTCCCATTTTAATATTTCCCTGAATCCAGATAATTGACAGAGTCGAACGACGATTAATTAATTTAGACAGAAAATTTGGGTTTGCATTGCTGAAGAATAAATTCATCTTCAAGTAATTAATAAAAGGAAAGAAAAGATGATTTTACTTACTTGCAGGAAATCCCGCGGGGTTGCACCCAGTACTTGAAGGATTCGATCATATCCCGACTCGACACAGAAATCGAAAAACATTTTACCAAAAAGTTCCAGGATTGTACTCGCCGGAATTTCTGTTAGAATATAAAATCATTTAAAGGGAAAGTGGTAGCGGAAATTAATGAATTTGGTATTCCTAAATAATTTCATGAGAATTTTTGTGCGTTAATATATTTCCTTTTGCAGCTGAAAGCTGTAGTGGTTTTCTAATTATTAACAGACCATGGAAGGTTGTGTTAAGCGTATAATTATTTGACTCGGACAATAATAAACAATAAAGCCAGCAGTGTTTCCGAAAAACTTACTGAGTACTTTCTCTGCAGCACCCACAATGTTGTACGTTATTTCATCTTCGTAAATTTGTCGTACCAGGAATTGTCCATCCATGATGACATCCGCCTCTTTCCTGTTGAGTTACAAAATAATAATAGTAAAATTCTCCAGCTAGTATGGTAGTACGCATGAATTGACTGAATTGAACTGGAAGGATCAAGGAATTCATTAATATTTGGAGCATGGCCAGAGAGGAAGGAAGGGAACGCCGAACCACGAACGGTTATAGATAACCATAAAGCACTAAAATCTGTACAGATGCCAGGTGAGCTCTATCCTATTGTTGGAGCTCATTGTGAAAGTTATGTAGTTGTAATAAATTGTGGTAAAATAACATGTTATTATCAATGTTATGTCCTTTTTACTCATTTAACTCAACCGAAATCAGAGCTTTTTTAGTTTGTTTCTCTTTCCCTTTTATTCGTTTAAGAGCCGTTTTAGGAGAAGATGTTGAAAAGACTTTGGTGTACCTTTTAAGTATAAAACTAAACACAAGGAAAAAGGGATACACAAGTATATTTATATAATATGAGAAAAACTATGTTTTGTGTTTCTATAATCAAGCGATTTTTGCCCAACCCAATAGTTACATAATTTAGGACACTTCAGCCATTAGAGAGAAGAAGATAAAGAGAGAGGACAACATGGCTGATTTACAAGGGGGGATATGACTCCCATACTTTAGAAACTGGTGTACTTTGTTTAGATACCAAAAAAATTACATGAAAACGCCAAATCTTTGTTACAATTCTCAAAATAAAATAAAATATTTTACAAATACATAAAATTTTTATTTGGAACAAATATTTTTGTTAGTAATCGAATGTAAACTTTGGCACCATGTAGTTTATCCACAGCAACACCAAATTTTTTTAATCCAAGGAGATAAAGTACAGTCATAATAAAAGCTATCAATTTCCAGAAATGAAAGTTGACCTATCTCGGTATTGGTGGTCTACTCTTCGGCCAAATCATAACCTTGTGACCCTTTACATGTGCTATTTTTATGGATGTGGCTAAGAGGCGACAAAAACCGTACCATTTTGATTACCAAATGTCAGTGCTAGCTTCAATACTTGATACCGTTATTTTTTTTAAATCTTACTTTCGTCAAATCCATTGTTGTTAAAAATTAAATGCTGTTAAGTCGTACAAAAAATTCACTAATGCTCAAGAGTGCTACAAATTTCAAGTTCTTTTACCATAAGGTTACATGGCAAAGGGCTACAATAAATATGTTATCATCTTGCCCCTTTTGAAGTACTTAGAAATAGAATTGAATTCAAATATTAATTAAGTTTGAAATTCGGTTAATGGGAATAGTTTGTAGCAAAGTTTGAATATAACATTAAAAGTTTTTTTAAATACTACAACCAAGAGAATAGGGGAAGGGTCAGTTTTCGAGTTACATCTTGGCAGTAAATTTGAAATAGTGAACATAGCGTTGAATGTAAAAACTAAAGTAACCAAAAATGGCATAAATATAAGTACCCATCCAAATCCAATTAAGAATAAACAAGAATTCTTATTCGAATTTAAAACGAAACGAAGTACCGTAAGTGATTTAGGGATTCCGGAACCGTTCTCCAATATTACTATTTGTTTTACGCTTGATGAATAGAGCAATGTATACCCGAGTATTGCAGAAGTTTGGGATTTGTTAAAAGTTATTGTACGTTTCCTATAAATGTGAAATTTGATCTGAATCGGTAGGGATGTAGTCAAAACCAAACAGTTTTAAAATAATGGACTTGAGTCTAGAAACCCATAATGTTTTTCTGACAGCCTACCAAAACTATTATTAGGCATTTTAGAAGAATAACAGGTATTTTGTTCTGCTTTAATGGTACTATTATTTAAACGTAGTTTTTTGTCAATATTTTAACCTCAAGAAATAGTCTTTCAACTAGATTTATTGCGGTTGATGTTGATATTATGCGATTTTGATTGATGGTGGTCTTATTTTCAAGTAGAACGACATTTTTCTCTCAATTTTGTCTTTCGAAAAGTATTGTATTTCCATCAACAACAAGTATTCCTTAGACAAAATACTGTTATCATATTTCAAAAAAGAATCTTCAACCGTAATAGAAGTTCATTGAATTATTTCTCTTCATATTCTATATACTTGCACATAGCACTAGACAATCCAGGTTTCTTCTACCAGTACTGTACTATACTTTTTTTAGTTTTCCAACTTCTCCTTTTACTGCGCAGTAATGGTAATACCTTCGTTTCAGTAACAAGATCAACTGCTTTCTAGCAACGCACGGTACTACTTTAGTTCAAACACAAATTGGGATTTGCTGTAAAATTTCAGTGTGGAAAACATATTTTAGTGCCTGAACTCTATATGTCTTGGGTGTTTTATTTTTTCCCTAACCTTTTTGGAGGTTTTAGAAATAAATGATGCTTTGTATTATCATGCTTGAGAAAACAGTATTTGATCATGTCCTGTTCAAGATTTGTGTTTGAGAGTAAGGCCGTCACATTGTCAAAATAAAAAATGGCAACTAAAAAAATGTCAAAAATTTGACATACTGGACCTTTAAATTTCGAAGAAATCCACTTTGTCAAATGTAATGTCAACTTTTAAAAATTCAACCACTTAGCTACTTTTTTGTTTTATCTACTTGTATTACTTTAGGAGATTAAATTGCTATTCGAGAATCAATCTTACTAAACAAGTACACAATGGCTTCTTCATTTGTTGAGTAGCCGAACATTTTGGCAGGTATAAATTCAAACCTACGTTTTGGAGATATACCTGTAAAATAGATAATCTAATCCCCCCTTTTCAATTCGATAATTAGGGCCAAGAAAGAAACAAAGTAAAAATCTCCGCGAAAAGTATGAATATTTGCTGGTATGTAAATTTCACTCATTTTGGTCCGTACGATAGACAAAATCATCCGAGCGAAGCTCGAAGAACTGAGCGCCAAAGCGCGGCGGGCACAGGCGACGAGCGAAGCGAGGGAAGCCGGAGCCGCGCGAGGCGATGCGACAGAACCCTTGGAAACTAGTACAGTACAGAATATCATTTTTCGTTAGGGTAGCGAGTCTACCGCCAACTTCAAGCTAGGGTATCGTATTGGGTCCAAATGTGCATAGTTGACTCTTGTAATAAGAAACAGTTAACTGTTAAATGTTTTATAAGTTTTTAATGTATCCACATTTTTTTAAATTTTGAATTTGACATAGTCGACATCGAATTTGACATAAGTGACCTGCCTGTTTTGACATAAGCGACCTGAAAGTTGCCATTGTGGTAGTTGACAATCTGACGTAGAATCGTTTGAGTTTACCCCACATAATGATAATTACGAAGCTACGATAAATACGGCGTCTATAATATTAAATGTTTTGCAGAATTGTTGAGCACGTATTTTATGTACTATTGCTTTTTCCACCGGAAAAAAACTTGTAGCGTTACATATTTACTCGACATTAAGAATTGCTGTAGTAAAAGAAATGAAAGATCCGAAATTAATTATCTGATGTTTTGATGTCGACACTTTATTCTGTGCTGTACATTTGATGTAATTAAGGCTAAACGTATTCATAAATGATTCTTTTGGCATGTAGTACTCTCCACATAAGCAAAGCCCCGAGTCGCTCGCTAGAGGAATGTTCTTGGAGAGCTACTTTTTTGTATATTAGTTGGGTAGTATGCATGCATGGTAGCATAGCAATAATTGAATTATAGAGAGAGAGAGAGAGAGAGTATTATCCAGGGATCCGAAGTTCGAATCTCGGGTACCAAAAGTTTACCCCCTTTTCCCTGGGGGAGGTGGGTAAATCTTCAAATATGCGAGTTAAAGGCTGAAATTCAGTGTGTAAACGTGTTAGAGGGCGCTGATTTTGAATCCGTGGTCAGTTTTTAAAGTTGACATGCTACTTCATCAGAAAGGCGCGTGAAAAGTTAGTTATTCGAATTTTAAAATGAAACTCAGTTTATGGGGATATCTGATGACCTAGATTTAGAATATGAAGTCATTACTTAAATTTGAAATATTATGTCAAAAGAAGTTAGTTTTTCGACTTTTGAGGTGAAACTTAGTATTTACTTGTAATTGGAGAAGCATATTTAGAATATTAAATTCAATTTTAAATCGAAAAAATGGTTTTCTAATTGTTTCTTCACTTCGAGTATCTACATAACGGTTTACAACGGTTAATTTGTTCTTCTATTTTTGGGGGCTGGGGCTAACTTCCACTGGGGCGGGGGACTGCATCCATCACATGGCCTGACGGATTAAAATGTTCAATTAATTTAAATCGATCTTTTACCATATGAGCTAATAGTGATTCTTCGACTCAGTCGATGACTGGCCTTTTTCTAGTTATGAATAAGTTAGTCAGAATTTAAGCTGACCACATGTATACTGGTGTATGTATATATGTATGATTCATATAAGTAAGCGTTGTCGAAGCATTGAAATGATTACAAATACTTATAATACTGTAACATATATGCATGTTATACTATCTGTTTTTCTGTACTCAAAATAAGAAAATCGGTTAAAATCTATGATTCACCTGCTTTTTCAAGTTGTGGCTTTATGTACTTGAAAATATTGACAAATTGTATGGTTCGCACGCTATAATGATTTATTGTTTAATTTAAGTCATATGAAAGTCAATAAAATTTCGGGAATGTTCTTGTTCTAAGTCGTTTGGTAACCAAAATATACTGTTTTTTAGTCAGAATATTTCAACTTTTTGGCCGACTTAGTAATATTTAGTCCAATTACTTGACATTATTAAAATAGTTGTTAAAACAAACGTTGGTTGAACAATTATAAATAACTAAAATTCGGCCGAATTGCAAACGTTTTTGTGTGAAGAAATCGGGTGCAGGTACAACAACGGTAAGCTACTAGCATTTCCATAACATTATACTGACTCGCATCCTACTTTTCAAACTGAATTTGAATTTACATCCATTTGATTTCTCTATCCATTTTGTCGTTTACCCTTGGAGCGGTGAAGGAGTGATTTAGGGATACTTTTTTCTCCATACGTCGGTTCGTTTCCCCGAGGCCCCATTAAAACTTCTGGGAAAGTATTTCTCTACGAGACAAAAAAGCACTACGGAAATAGATGAAAATAGTAAGCGATCTGTGCGATTTCAGTACCGTGTTTCATTTAATGTGCATGTCTTCCTTTACCCAATTCCCATGTACATAAATATATTTGCATTTACGTGGATATATATTTCAAGGATGTCAGAGATAATGGTGGAGTGAAACATATTTCAGTTTTCAGTACAGGTGCTCTATTTATCGATTCTAGTGGGGATACTCTTATTTATTGGGATAATGACAATAGATGAACAAATCTATCTTTCATGTTAAAATGACTATCTAACTGTTACAATCATGTCGAATTCCATGTTCTTAATGGAATAGCCTAATGTCAATTAGTTATTTAATTAGTCAACTTCGCCTGCATTATGCTAGTATCGTATTGTCTCTACCACTCTATCATATTACATAATGTCTTGAAGTTTTTCACCATGTTGATTTGAATTCAATCCAATCTTCATATTGTTTATAAAATGGATAACAATAAAGTCTTTAAATTTGCGATTAAACTTGGATTGTTTGTGGCATGTCGATTTCAAATATCGTAAAAAAAACCAAAAATTGCTACCTCCTTCATATAACAATTACAATCGTTTTTTTTTAAATTTTACTCTTCTTTGTAGGCTCGACGAGATAGAGATCGGCATCGAGTTCGCAATTGAACATCGTTACTTTGAATTCGAGTCGTCCGTTGTCCAAGCGGGTTAGAAATGCCAATGGATGTTTATTTTTCATGAACTTTGACATGAAACTAGTTAACATCATCTTGATTATTTCGTATGACTAAAACGTAACTTATCGTGTTTACAAAACTTGGATTTTGCATGTTAAATAACTCATATAATTACGTCCCATGTGAACCGTTTCATGAATTTTCAATTGTTTTTATCATGTGACTCAGCATACTTCTCTGTCTAAGCAATCATAAATTAATTACCGTATTGATTTGCAATAATTTATAAGTTAGCCAAAGCAAACTCATGAGATTGTTTGTCTTTCACGTTTTCGCTAAGCAACCAACCAACATCGTTTTATTACATCATTACGATTACGATAGAAAATTTACCCATGTATATTCTCTATAAGTAATTAAGAAAGGGAAGGAAAGGTTTCCAGTGGGTATTAAATAATATTAAAATGATACCAAGATATAAATTGTACTTTATGTGAAAGCTTGTGGGAAATGTGCCTCTTAATAATTGTGGTGACAATAACGAGAAGTGAAGGTTTATATATTAAGTAATCAATGCTCATCCTCAAACGAACCTATACAAATTATGTGTTCACTTCCCAAATTTTGAGATATGATTTCCTTGTGATTACTCAATAACAATAAAAACTTACTTGATAGCTTCCCATGTTTCCTCGCCAAAGTTCCGGAGCACCAAAAGTTCCAAAGCGTAATTAACGAAGCCATACTGTGAAATAAAAGAATATAGAATCCTTATACTTGACATTAATATTAGTAGATATGTATGTATGGATGTGTGTCTTCAGATACTTATATATTCATGTTTTAATACGTATATATCAGATTCTGTTATGAATAACAGTGTCTGTCAAGCCTTATAAAAGTTTCGAGTTTCTTTCTGATGCGAAAGTTTACAGCTAAAGTAATGTTTCAACTAAACCAGTGCTGTGAAAGGAAAAAATAAGATAATTATATCCCATCCATCAAATTTGTAACAGAGTAAAAATTACTAGCTACTAAATTAAATTTTGATTGACAAATGCAATTTCCTTACAACTTGTTCAATTTGTAACAAGTTAAATATCATATATAACATAAGGTCCATCAATTTCCATCTATTTTCCTAATTGTTGTTGCTTGACCTAACTGATTTTGAGTAGAATTTTCAGGGCACACGCACTAACGAGGAATGTACATGAAGGGATGCAGTCAAAAGAATTAACTACACCAATCTTCGGGGACGTCGGTTTACTGAAGTACAGGTGGGAAATGAATAGCCAAAAATGCTAGACCAATTTGAGATGAATGCAAATCCTTAATTGTGAATTGCTGGATGATGACATGTGTCATGAAATTAAAGAGTGTTACAAATTCTTGCTTCTCAAAAGAAATGTAGATAATAAAAAATGATTGGAACAATACAAGTTGGAATCTTTAAAATTACTGAAAAATCAAGAATAAAGAATCAAGGAACAACAAAGGAACAAAATTGTTGGACTGCTTGGTCCAAGTCAAGATTGAGGAATAAAAGTAAAATAACTTGAATCGTGAGTATTAATACAAACGATTTAAGGAGCATACAGATCTGGTTCAGATTTTTTTCTAGCTTCCTTCAGGATTAAAAATATAATTTAAGATACTTAAAAGTGGAACATTATAGTGAGAAAATATAACAATAGATGACACGTGACACTCACGAAACGTCAATGAATAATGGTTCAAAAATGAGTTTATTTACATGCATGTTCTCATCATGAAAATGAATATATTGGAGTGACAAGATCAGCCTATTATCTAAGTATCTAAGTAAGTTACAGGCTTAAAGTAAGTAGCTTACCAAAAAGACTAGTAAACTCTTTCTGCAGAGTACCTGAATTCTACACGACATTTTTCCATAAACGAAGATACGATTTAAACTATGGTTCATAGGTAGTAGGGTACCATTTGTTTTAACATTGTTGTAATTGGAAGGATGTCCAGTTGTATTTTAGATACACGCGCAAGGGCACCGAGAAAAGCATACTACAGCAGCGGAGCTGCATAAAAGGAACTAACAACACGAAATAGTATACTAAGGAGAAGACCCTTTGTACACTTACCCCATTTTAAAAAAATCTGCTTGGCACACTGACCATGCTAACACACTAATCGATAAGTGTCCAACCGTTTTTTTTATGAGAACTCGTTACCGAGTTATGTTACTTCAAATTTTTCGTTTGGCAACGACTTTTGTCTGTTGACTCGCTTAAGCTAAATTTGCACAATATCTGTGAGCTAGTATACATCTAAAATCGAGATAGGGTATATTTGCTATCATAATTACTGCATCTGATTCGTTCGTTCAGACCACATTAGTTGTAATGGTTACAGTTGCTTTTGTTTTTCAAATATACATGTAATTTGATGGTTATTCAAGCCTTTTTAGTCAAATAAAAAACCGATTCAAGTTTTCAAAAATAGTATTGAATAAAACGTGAGATATATGCATAATTTATTTACATGTCTTAAGCACTATTCATAATTTTAAGAACAACTCGATAATATTTCTGACAGTGATAACTCAGACCTTACCGAATAACTCAGTAAGGTTTTGCAGTGTTTTTACTTCAAGCATGATTGTATGTTAGTATAGCCGGAGTATTAATCTGTTAAAACATCAAGGGATGCATCCCTCGTTAGCAAACATGCTTAATAAGTAACCCATAAAACACCTTCCGTGTGAACCTGGAATGATGGCCTTCTTGTCCAACATATGCTTATTTCGTTGGATTTTTTGTGTGATAAATCATAGAGAATGCACATTTTATCTGTCGGTATGTGTATTTATGTCTTCTTCTAAAATATTTGCTTATGGAAAACACATAAAAGTATATTTTATAAAGAAAAAGGAAAAAAATAACCTAGATTTTTCCGCTTGGATTACCAGCACAATGAGGCTCTTGTTTGTTTCAAAGCTTCCTGTTTTCTATCGCAAGTTTCTTCAACATTGTACGATTTTTTATAGCTATGAAAAATATCCGTGTTTGGTAAATCTGCACGGTACTATGCTCTAATACAAGTTTCAACTGTGTGCTCAAAGACTGTCGCTAAAACAAGATAGAGATGGTTCATGAATAAGCCATTAATTTTAGTTCAAGATTTATAGGATTTATAGGAGTCTTTACATTTAGACTGCACTATATGGCAGCACCCACATATAATGCATAGTGTAATGCAATACAACATATCAAATAGATAAGCTTGGAGTAAGTAAAAAAATGTAGATTTTTGGAATGAGTCCAATATGACCCAAGCCATTTGAAAATGAAGGAGAGAAAGTAAATCTCCTTTTGTCGGACTAGTGCTGAAACAGACAAGCTAAAGATTTCTTTTTTGTTCTCAGTGAGTGCCTCTTCTTTACCTAGTTTAAACGATATAAGTATATATCTAGCTAATTACATGTATGCTCTCTCATCTGTATATACATGTGTTGTAGTAGGAGTAGGTATTCGATTGCGTTGGCTAAGGACAGAAGGCACAGTATATCATGCAATATTCATGAACTCGGGGTTCTTACAAAATCTCAAAGGTTATTAGTATGATCATCATTCCAATGATTCCATCACTTGACTATTCGACAATGGATTGGATATAACATTTTTTTACCATAGGTTATTATTCTTCAAATATCTATGTATAGCATACATACTCAATGCTAGAATTGTATAAAAGCATGTGCACAAGTTTGATCAATTTCAAATCAATTTTGATGAGACTTTGTATCTTTGGGTAATGTCCGTAAATTTTTAACTTATTTTAAAAGGTTCAATTAAGCGTAAAACACAACAATAAATTAAGATGTTACGTGCACACATATACCGCATTATCATTATGGTGCTGCTGCTGTAGTTGTTAATATTTAATCGAATCAGATATGGAACTTTTATGAATGTTTGTGAGTGGTGGTATCTGTCCTTAATGATGATTGATGGCAAGATTTTCTGCAGAGGAAGCAGAGCTTTATTTTCCATTCATGTTTTACTGCATCCCGGTTATATGTAACCTACTTGCGTTAAAATAATATTTTTCCTGCTTGAAATTTGCTCAAGGAGTCGCCATAAATCATATTATAATTTCTTCAATGAAAACATTAAGTGTCCCACAAAAATTTTGCTTAGTAGCATGCCAATAGTTTCCTCAAAAATATGCATTTTATTATTATGCAATATATAATGTACTTCCTCTCATACATACACATGTGAGTGGATGGGCTTATTCAGCCATTTTATTCAGTATTGTACAAAATTCAGGAATAAATAATAAAAAAAGAGCCGCTTTATAAGGTTATTGAACATAAATTATCTTCCATTACCATTTTTCACACGTTTCCTGTTTTCAATGAAACTCCTTCACCGGTTCTTTTTTTTTGTAAAAAAATGTGAGGAGTGGAAGGACAAATATTTTCTCCAATATGATCTTCACAAGAAACATCCACGCTGCTGCTGCGACGATAGTTCTGCAACAAATTCAACAAAGATTTTGTATACTCTAATCGACATACTAACGTATGTTTATTAGATGGATACATATATACATTTTCTGTTGTAGCTTATTCTACAAATAAAAGCAAATCGATAGCAAAACGTGCATTTTTTTACTGAAAACAAAATTACATGGAACACTCTGAAACAAATAGTACTAATTTTTCTGAGCTTATGGATTACCTTAAAATATCAACACAAAAAGAGCACACGACACGACAAGTACATTTTTAACCCTTTCCGTTTTTATAACTTGTACTTTTCTCTTGTTTCTTAAGCCCACAATAGTAGACGAACTACACTACTTAGAGAAAACACATTTTCTTTAGTTTCCACCGAAAATCCAGCGAAAATTTCTTTTCATTTTTCACAAAAAAAACAAATTCAGCAAAAGACACAGGTCTCCTTGCGCAGCAAGCTTGGAGAAAGTGAAAAAACCGACTGACTTTCCAGATACCAAGACAAGTATACACACACAAGTGAAAGCAAGCCAGCTTAGCTGTATTTTGTTACTCCTTTTCTTTAGCAAAGTGTAAGTTCCGTCCTCCTCTGCTGCTCGTTCATTCTATTCGATTCGGCTAACTAGCAAACATACACACAAGGAATAATATACGTCGTTGATACAAGCTTTTTGGAACACCAGAGTGAAACCAAGTCAACAATATGGGATGATGATGGGAACAGAGCAGAACAGCAGAACACAAGGCAAAGCATGTAGAGAGCAGCACATTAACATTAAACATTCCATGCCCCACACAAGCCATGTTCAAATGTTCAACATTTCTTGGTTCACTTTTACACACAACCTCAGTCAGCAAAGCCTACTTCCCTTCCCATTCATGACGATGATACCGATGGATGGCTCACTCACAAGCAAATAAAAAAATATAGAGAAAAGGACGACACTGCACCATGCACACATACCTCTATCCTCCTTCTTATCATCATCGTCAGAGTTTACAGCACATCAACCAGAATGGTAGCAAGTACACAGAGGTAAGTTGCAAATATTCCACATCTAAAAACCTTTTCCAAAAAGTAAACCTTCATTCTTTCCTTTCTCAGCCCTGTATGTTGTTGCCATTAACGCTATCAGCGTCGTTTTTTATGGTAGAATGCTACTGCAAACGTATCATTTCACAGAAATATTACGCATACATCAACAAAAAAATGTATTAGTGTTTTTATTCTAGTCATATTTATTTTTCTTTTCTTCCCGCATTTACTATTATCTTTCAGTAAACTGATTATGAAAGGAAGAATGGCGCATCTTTCTTTTTTATATTCTGGGTCATTATATATTCCTTTAGATAAAGTTTTACTATTTATGTGTATTGTATAAATACTGAGTGAAATTGGGGAAAACAAGTTGCCCGCTTTCTATTTTTTTCTACACTTAAATTGCAACTTCATGTCATGCTATGTACGATTAGTTTAATGCTTTTGCATGTGATCTTCTTCACCTTTTGTTTTGTTTTGTTTCTTGATATAAACTAGCAAAGGGGAAGAAAAAAAAAGAGATGAAACGTTAACCGTGTAAAAGTAGTATAGTATTATTGCTTCCTTTTTTTATCCGTTTTATGCTCAACTGAACTCATCGCATGCAACGCTTCTTTCTACTGTCACTGCTTTTTGTTTTATTTTATTTTATGAGCGCCAAAAGTTGATTTTCGTTACTTACTTTTTAGTTTACACATATACATCTTTACATACTTTGTACACGTCCATTACAATCTACCACACAACAGCCAGTAGTGTACAAAATTGAAGTAGAAAATGAATGAAATACACACATTTAACACGAAACTACAAAATTCTACTTTTTTACCGCAATACCTTTTTTTACAAAGCAAAAGTTTAGCATGTTGTGTATTATGATCGCTTGACTGAAAACGTGTTGTAGTTGTAAGCATGTTTCAATAATATCTCATGTCTGTCCGTCTTAAATTCTAACCAATATACATCGCATGCTCACTATCCTTTTTCCTTTATCAACACAAACTATTTAAAACAACTTTGTGATTAGCACTCTTAACTTTGCTCTAACCTCAACAACTATTGGAGAGAAATAATGTGTGTAGAAGTATTTTTTTTCTGTGTAGCTATAACTCTTTTACAACCTTGTATTTACGATGTTGAAGGAAAAGCACGTTGCTCAAAATTAAGTTAAGCTGTGTAAAAAGGGAAACTTCCTTAAAAAATAATAAACCAGGATAATGCAATTATTTTTGAGGAATCATGTTAAATCTTTAAAGCTTTCTGTTATGCATGATCCTGCTGTCTTTTTATGACAACCTGTACTTCACTTTATTTCTTGGCATGCGTGTGTGTGTTTAGTAGTGCAAACTTTATATTCCTGTTATAAAACATCAATCATTCTTCACTGTAAAAATGGTGAATAATGGGAGTAGTAGTGGGAATGGACGGAAATGAGGCGGATGATGATGGTCTGGTGTTTTAGATGGTATTGCCCAGAAATGCCTTGCTGGTCGACTTGGGAACAAGATTCATTATGATTTTAGGATGAATTTTAAGAATGTCTCTTGCTTCTCTCTTTCTCCTCATCTTCTTTCCTATCCATTTTGTGCACTTATTTTTTTTGCTGTTGAAACTTAAAAACATTCCTTGATGCCATCATCATCGTAACCACCATCATCTCCCAAAAGAAAAAAAAAACGAACGTTTTTGCGCCAAATACTTTTTTACTGTATTTTTTATTCAAAACATGTACCTCTTCGAAGATGTTACCTCTTCGTTCCCTCTGGATGCTTTACTTACTCTTTTATGTCTCGTCTTCGTCCTTTCCCAAAATTTCATTTATCAAGATTTTTCTTCTTTTCTTTAGCTTTGTCTAGTTCCTTTTAATACACTTTTCTTTTATCCAATTTTCCAATGCCTTGTCAGACCAGCTTGCTGGATAATTAAATAGTAAAAAAACTGGGAGATTTTCGTGGAGAAAAAAAAACTTGGTACAAGTACAATTATGGCTATAAAGCGTTTAGCTGTGCGAAGGACTAACATAAGTATATCCAGTAACCAGTAAATATTTTTTACTCCATAGCCGAAATGGTAAAAAAAACTTTCGTTTAGAGAGGCACAGCGGAACCACGGATTATCGCTTCTTTTGCCTACTTACATTTTATTAGGACAAATTGTGCCTTTTAAAAAGCTACTTAGAAACCATCCTTTCAAAAATTATTTTTGTTCTTCATCCCAAGCCATTTGGTTTCGTTTCAATAAGTTCAGGTAATATAAAGTATATCTATATAAGCGTCCATTGATTTTTCTGCAAACAAATGCTTCAATTACAAATGCTTAATTTTATGAATCTTTTCATCTAATTTTTTAAATCTTGTTTTGTGATAATTTTTTTTTAATTCAACAAATATATATTAAGTCAAATGCTGCATCGTGAATGAATTTTCAAAAGTATATTTAAAATTCATCATAGATTTCTTGTGTCATAAATTCCAGGTTTTTTTTTCAAAACTACAACCGTTAATTTAACTTGCAAGTTTTATTTATTTTTTCTTGAAACACCACTCTTCACTTCTGCTGGTACAAGGAAATAAAATTAAAATTTACATCTCATTCATTTGGAAAGTCTGTCAGTAAAGCTTTAATGACACCAAAAACTTACATCTTAATTTTTGAGAAAAAATAGTGAGTTTTTTTTTGCACTCACAGGCTCTCTTAATTACCTTTTACACAACGTGCCATCATAATATTTACCTTGTTAGCAATCCCCCAGACTTTTTCTTCGTTTACCCAAATCTACCCAAAGTTGTGTGTGTTATTTTTGGGCTTCTTGTGTCTTGTCTGGCGTGTCGTTTGTGGCTGCTATGGTACCGTATTAATTAGGAAAATTAAAGTTCAATTCTCCGGGGCCCAACAACTATTTTACTTAAACTTATGTAAAAATAATTCATTTTCTAACTTTTCTTTATGTTTTCATCAAGAAAACACGACTTACGACTCCTATTTTTAGTGTTCATCTTTGTCTTTAAGAAGTCAAGTATATTTGGCATTGTGGTGACTTGATTTTTTCATTTTCAACTTTACTTTCGTCAGCACCCTAAAAAAGGTTAAAATGTAAATAGCTTTTCTCATTTTTATTTCCTTCCTTTTTTTCCAATTGTTTTCATGCGGGACCACATTACTTAAACTCAACTCATCAGTTCAGATCATTTTATATAGTAAATAAAAACCTCAAGCTTTTTTACACAACACTGCTTTCTATCCTAACTCGCTCCAGCAGATGCTTTAAGTTTCTTACTTGAGGGTTGATTTACTATGCCTTACCAACACGCTTTCTAGATTTGCTCCTATCTATACTGTTCCATTCATTGACTCACCAAGAAAAGTTTTCTTTCGTTTTCAAAACTAAAAGCAAAGTTTGATTTGTCCTGCCAAAAATTAAGTGACATTCAGCTTTTCTGATTTCTGTTTTTGCCAACTCATCAAATCGAACGATTACTTGAAGGAGAAAAGAAGAAAGGTTTTGTCCCTTTCTCCAGAAACAATTCTTCGCCTTTCCCACACACCCATTAAGGTTGCCTGAATGTTTGCGTGCATGTCAAGTCAATCCTTCATAGATTTGTTTTCATACTAAATGACATGAAAGTCCAAACTACCTTCTATATTTTTTTAACAGACTAAACTTCTCAATTTGTCTATTTTGCTTACTTAAGACTTAAGTGGTTGGGTATATGTAGTTTAAAAACATATTTATATTGTAGTAATAATAAGTATAATGACAAATCTAGTTTGTTCTGCTTTCACTCAAAGTTTTTCCACATGACCTACCTCATATTATTCATATACTTAATGCATATGACACAAAGTTATAGATATTTATACAGTATTCTTGCAAGTCAATCCATCTGTTTATGTGCTCACTTCACTTGGCTTTCTACTCGAATGACTGCCTACTTTCTCGTTTAAGTTGACTGTAAGCAAATAGAGTTTCTTCCACCAGAAACATCGTCGTCATCACTATCCTTTTGATCCTTGTGGAAGAAGAAGCAATATAAAATAGTTGTTAAATGTTAGGCTGATATTACTCTAACGTTACGTTACTCACAACATTATGTAAACATCGTTTACATTTACAACTCCACCCTATTTACATACAAATAACAATGTGTAGTTATTGTAGTCATGTTGCTTTTGATATGATATTGAGAATAATGCGAATTGTGGCAATAATCTTCCTCCGGCAAAAAAAGCTGTTGTAATTGTGTACAAAGTATCATGGATAAGGTTGGTTGACGGCCGAATATCAAAAAGGGCTACGTTACCATTATTATTATGTTTACTAAAGGATAAGTAATTGCTAATGGCTTTTTGAATTGAGAGAGAGAAAGAGCATTTTTAGTATTTCTCAATATTACAAATACACTACATACAGTATCAACTATACTCTGTTCTTGTAATGGTTTGACTCAACCTAACTGAAGCGGAAATGAAAAGTCTTTAAATTGTAGTATGCTTTTTTCGGTTGCACGTTGTTCACTTAGTTCTTATTCGTCATCATCTTATTTTCGTATTGGATGGAGAGAAGTGAGCCGTTTTCATCATTCGTTTCAACAAAAAAGATGATCGATTTTTATTATCATTTTCCACATACGAGATTGATAAATGTTGTTAGATAAAAGAAGAGAAAATAAGAAAATGATAGAGTAAAAATTCAAGAAGTGAGATTAGGTAGGACGAAAAAACTATGCATATGAGTTAGTTGAGTGCTGAAGCCAAACAATACCACCGTTTCAGTTGATTATCTGACATACAGAAGGTAGCAAAAGCATTAATGTTAGAAATGTGGAAGCAATAGTTAATTTACAAAAGCTCTGTGATAGTCTATGTTTGTCTTTTATCAGCTTAATTTAAAACCATGACTAAATATGATATTAATTATCATCAATGTTTACTACCACAATTTAACACTTGAATTGACTACAAACTAAATGAGTTCATAACTAAATGTCTGGAACATAACATAAGGACCAAGCGTTCGGTATCGGCATTTTATAGTGAATTCTTTGTTTTTGAAAAGTCGAAATAGCTATTGTCAATTACAGTTCCGCACTACTTCAATACAACATTGTTGTACCAGTTTGTTATTATTACCATTCAGTAACTCCTTTTCATTCCTTTTATTTATTCATCTTCCGTTCCGCCACAAGAATAATCGAGACGAATAAAAGGAGAGAGCAATGTATCATTTGCCAATTCACCAACCAACCCAACTACTTATCTATTTATGTAACTCCTTGCTTTAACGAAGAAGCAGAGATCTTCCTCGTGGCTTTCTTTTGGCTTGTGTGCTCTTTAAACACATGCCATTATTATTGCATTCACTCAACGAGTCCCTTGATATGGTGATCACCAAAATGATGGAGAATACGACGTGTGGTGGTGGCTTTAGAGATGAAAATCCAACCAACCCAATTTGATATGCACATATGTATGAGATGATATAAACCAGATAACAAGATACATGAAAGTTACGACTGGATAAAGTTTTATTGCTCCGAAAAAACTGGATTCATATGAGCAGAATGCTATTACTTTAAATAAACGTCAAAATTGATTTGAATTTTGGCCTGGTAATATATTTTGGTCAATAGTAATCCATGAAGTAAGAAAACATTTATTGAATTAAATTTTTAATAGTAACTCAGCTCAGCTCATATTAGGTCAAGCTTTAACCTATGAAATATGCACTATATTGTCAAAGTTCATTAAAATCGAGGACTCATTAGAGATGTATCGTATCACTCAAGTTTCTAGATAGGGTTTCCATCCATCCAATTAGAGACTCGAAAATTTCAATTTCTAAATTTTCAATTCAACTATTTTGCACCTGGGCAGCTCGATGTGGCTTCTCAACTACTTGGTCCACCAACATATTCAAGCAATGAGCCAATAAACTACAGCTACAGAATTTGAAATCAGACTTTAAATATTCTAAACTGCATGGTCGTTATCGTATTAACGGACGGACGAACAAACGATCTAGATACATCCAGTCCTCGCTCAGTGTAGCCAGTTGATACAAAAAAGTATATATTTACGTAAAGCTTTTGAAAAGAATTGTGCTTCTGCTGTTTTATTTGTGGGTCAACCAAGAAGACTAGTTTCTACGTAGCTTTTCATATGCTTTTATGTCTTTCTTTGTTTACTTTTACCGTATTTCTCAGCATGCCTCCTCGAAACTATTAGAATTTCGCATAAAAACTCTCATCCTACTCATCGTCATCATGCATCCACTCATGCAGACCGACAGACAAAGTAACAGAGTGTATTATAAAATGCCCAAGTCATTCAAGCGTGAAAGATAGGATAATATTTTGCAAGTGAGTAAAACTGGTGGTGGAAGTAGAAGTGGAGTGCTTTTCCTCAGCTTTTACTGCTGCTCGTCATTCTCCTCAGGAAAAATAGAAAGTCGTCTCCCTTAATGCAGCAGGCAGCAACCACCAAAGCAACCAACGATGTCTTTATCAAACCAGTCAATCCATCTTCTCTATGACAGAGTAAACAAGAGAAAGGTCCGGACCGCAGCAGCCAACTTGTAGTCCGCTCATTTGTTTGTGTTACCATTCCTTTTATTAATATTTTCATTATTATTATTATTCTCAAATATAAATACATATTATACTATTTCTTCATACATCGTACATACATGAAGTATGATTTACCAGCTATAGAGATTATATCTTCCTTTGATTTTCCAGAGTGGCTAACTTCATCTCTCACAGACAGCCTAATAACTGGATACTTTATAATAATAATAAAAGGATAGATAGTTTTAATAATGTTCGGAAATAAAAAAAGGTTACGGTTGAATTGCTTGTCTCGCTTCCTTGCATTCTATTTTGGCTAATGTGTTTTGATGGTTTCGAATTTCTACCATATTTACTTACTGTCTTGTTAATGGAGATAATAGAGATGTCCAATGGCAGGTGACAACATTATGAAAACAGTTGGAATATCTAAAAAGTTGATATTTTTTTCTTTTCCTAGCTATACTACATCGTCATTTTAACACAATAATTATTATTCCTAGTTCGACTTCCGCTAATCACTCCGAGTAGTTGTGAGAACTCAATATTCTAAGTAATTCACTTTCAATTTAGTTGAAAGTATTTTTTTCCTTGTGAAATTCAGTCTCTTCTACATCCATCCTCCCCGGCTAGGGAACAGGAATTCTGGCTGACTTTGTGTCGCTGTCGTTTCAATCGATATATTATAATCCGTTTTTACACTATGTTGTGTCGCTTGATTACACACGCCTCGTTTCATTATCATTATCTCCATCACCGCGTATCCATCCATGTTTTCGCATAATATCATTTTCGACTTCAAAATTCCAAGTATCCCGGTGAATACTAGGTCCTCACCAGCTTTTAATTAGCACATCTCTCTCTCTCGGCTTTTGCCTCTGACTGAGTGAACAAATCAAATTTGTAAAAAATGGTAGAACTGGGATATGATGAGCTTGATGAACATGCTTTTTCCAATTACCTGTGACATAACAAGCTTAACTCATATATATAGCATCACTGACTTTAATTTAGTATAAAATGCAGATGGAGAGATATAGAGAAAGGCTCATTGGTTTAAAGACTCATTAAATTCGCCCGTTATCATCATCATTGAGTCGAAAGAGAAAGTAACAAAAACAGGAGTAGAAATTTGTATGCTTGATGGCTTAATTCGCACGTTTTCATCAATAAACCACCTTTCTCCCTCTCTTCCTCTTTCTCTCTTGCAAAACCTTGCGAACTAACAATACTTAAACATATGTGTAATTATAATAATTATTATTACTTGCTCGTGTTTGTGTTACTCCCTGCCAGTTCCCTATTGTATATTGAATTCTTCAAAGTAAAACACAACAGCGCATAACAATACCAATTAATGTACTTTTGTTATTGTTACCATTTGTTAGAGAACTACTTATAATCACTATTATTATAATTTATGGTGCTCCACTCCATAAATTTTCCTTTCAACTTTGTTGTCGATGTTATGTCAGTCAGTAGTCAATTCAATATTGTACACACGTATTATTTACTTTATTTCAAATTTCAATCCTCTCTTTTGATATCAGGAAACGTCACAACACAACACAAAATAGAACAACCGACTCAAAACAACTTTTGCTGCTGCCGCCGCTGCTCATTTAGAAAATCTAGCAACAAAAACGGAAACCAACTTTTGCTTGAATGTGGTATGGGTTTTCATGTATGAAATTGTATACAATTGAGTTTCAAAATAAGAGACGTATTCAGTATTCCAACAAAAAAATACATCAGACAGAGAGAGAGAGAAACACACAGTCAAACAAGAAGAGAGAAATAGAAGGAAAAAAAGAGTCAAGCCAGGCATGTCCCAAAATTTCCCGTTGTCAGCAAATTTACAATGGAATGGTTGGTGGCGGTGGTGATATAAATGTATATAAATATCTAGTGAATGGCAGCCCTATCATATTATTCGGTCTCAAAATGTCTCCCGTTAATGCCGTTATTTCTGCCTTCTCTTTTGTTTCTAAATCTTTCTATTTAGCTCATCTCATTTTCAACTCTGGCAACTTTACAACCACCTATACACCATAGGCCAGGCCAGAAGAACCACACCACACATTACTTTCTCTACTACTTTGTTCTATGTCTCCCTTACTTTCTGCTTACTTTGTTAACAATTCTTGTAATCATCACTCTCTCCAACACAAAATGATGATGATGAAAGAATATAGCTACAGACAGACACAAGAGGACACACACTATAAAACGAGTAAATAAACAAATTCAAGAAAGAAACAAAAAGGAAGACACACTTTACACACTCCTCTCCAGTGCCTTGCTTTTTTTAGGAGAAAGCTGAGAAACAAAACAAAACTATTTAACGTTTCAAAATTCCTTGGTGAATTCCCAACCAAAATGCTATCAAATATACATAGGTATTATTTTATTTTGCATGCAAGAGTGTATCCCTATTCAATTTACATTACTTCATGTAATCAACTCTTTAGCTGGAAAAATAGAAGCACAAAAAAATAAAACATTTCAAAGTTTGCATACTTAATGTGTACTTTTTCAGCTAAACTGTCTATATTATTTCCTCTTCCAACATTTTCCCACTTCAGCCGAGTCAAATCAGTACAGTATATTTTGTTTATGTGAACTTGGAGATAATAATGAGCATTTGAATTGAATCCATTCTTATTTTCATCCATGTACAAAAGGCAGAGTGTAAATCCACACTTAAAAGCTTAGCGAGAAATGTTCGTGAATTCAACAAAATTTATTTTGCATTTTGTCCCCATTTTCCGTTTTTTACTTGTTCTGATCGGAGTGAGCATGAGACTAACGAAAGAATAATGGGGAGTTGTATTATATGTGATTTGTTTCTTTTTTCACTATTCCACTCTCAACCATTCCATACAACCACCCACACACACATCTTTTATACTAATTCCATCATTCTTAGTTCACATGTATTTTTTTTACAAAATTCATGAACTACTTATCTTTCTCTGAATTTAAAAAGACTTAAGTTTTTCAGAATAAACTGATGATGTTGACCTTTTAAAACTTTTCGACTTGGCTATTGGCTGGATATGAATACATGAATAAAAATACTGACAAAAAAACATTGACGTTCAATATTATCATCATTTTAAATTCTAGACACACTTTAAAAAAAATACGTGTCCAATTCAGAAAATTATGTATTTTACAAAGACAATACAATACCTAATACCTACCATTATTTCATTGTCACACTTTTGTAATTTCAGAACATCCCATTAGAACGCTTCAATACTTTTATTAACTTCATGCAATTTAACTATTTACTTATATTTTAGTTGGATTTTACTTGTTTACTTCATGACTGGAATAATTAGTGCAACATTTTATTCCTGGAAAGAAATCAACTTTGTTATAAAGTTAACTATTGTATGAATTGAAATTTGTATTAAGCGCAAAAAAATTCAATCTTCCTCATGGTTATAATATGTTCACGTAAACATTTCATTTCATGGCATACTGCCAGCAAACATATTGAATAGTGAGCAGACATTGCGTTGCATATTTATTTTCAGGTTTGTTTGTTACGGGATGCATTCAAGCGAACTTTTCATTTTACTTTAGCTTCAACATTATGATGCGATTGCGATAGGTAATACACCTTCATTACCTGTTATTACAGTAACTAAACTGCAATAAAAAAACATTGTGTGAAACCATTCTTAGTTAAAGTGCCTCAATGTATAACTTGGCTCAGTGGTCTAGGGGTATGATTTCCGCTTAGGGTGCGGGAGGTCCCGGGTTCAAATCCCGGCTGAGCCCCATCATTTTTGCTACTTTTTTTTATTTATCTATACTTTATCTGTGTGTTAAAATTAAGTATATATTTTTTAAATGCCGAATATAGTTTTAACTTAATTTTTTAAACATATTATTTTTTGTTTGACAGTTTTTATTCATACTATAAAGTGTATTTGGCAACAAAACATGGCTAAATTTACGAATTTCAGATGAAATCAATCAACTACTGATGCATGGAAATATTATCCAATTTAGTTGTTTATAATAAAATGATTAACTTTTACAGCTCATTAAATTTGGCGTCAATAATTAAACGTAAGATGTTTTTAAAGTATGCAATCCAGGCGTAATGTGGAAAAACCAACAGAGCAAAAGGAAGAGCACGTTAATGCAAGTATGAACAAAGTCGTATTATCTTTAATAAAGCCTGTTTTATATTGGAAGTAACTAAGCATATGGTTGAGATGCTGCCTCATTTTCTAATCTTATCCTTCATCAGATAAATTAAATTGGAAAAGATAATTACAGTGAAGTGCAGATGAGCCATGATTTTAACCTAAAATGAAAATTCAAAGGTGGTCCCCAGACAGAAAGGCATATATATCAGCAAATAAATACGACTTTATACACCTTTTTCTTTTATCTGTGAATCCAATTAAATTAAATGACATGTTTACCAAAAACGAAAATTAAAAATAAATCTGCTTACAACGATACGAATACGAATGCGTAAACAAAGTCACCAGATTGCTTTTCAGAATAGGTAATTGCCTGCAATACTTTAAACTTTGAGAGTGTACAAAAGATTAAATGGCTATCTGCTTGTTCCTCAGAATCCAAACGCTTTCTCAAACTAGCTGAAATTAATTAATACGCACATTTATAAAATAAAAATGTTGACCTTTGTTTGACTTGGCACAATTAAAAATAAAACATACTAATAAAGTTACTTGAATTACTGTAAATATTTAATAATATGTGTAAACATGCGCTAAAAATACCACGTTATCTTATAAAGTTCTGTCGTCTCATGTTTTATTCGTTCAACTTTTTCATCACAGGTTTTCTAATTTTACGTGATGGATGTGTCAAGTACATAGGTACATACGTGTCAAAGGGTCATCAGATTAGCAATGAAAGACTGTTGTATGAGTTTGTGTTTCAGTGATAATTTTACGCATTAGGAGCACCAAACCTGGTACTTGGTCTATTTTGCTTTGTATCTAATAATAATATATAAACCTTCAGTAAAAAAGCAAATAGTGTACGTTTTTTTCCTCTTTCAAATATGTAGGTATATCGATATTAACCATGCTGTTAATTGAAAAAAATGTACATATTAAAGGTAGAATTTAATACATAGAGTTATAATTTCTTTGAAGTACTAATTAACCGATATATCAATTAAAACATTAATTTCTTATTCAAAAAGGAAATGGAAATTGAGATAAAGAATTTCGAATGCAAATCTTGCAGGGTAAAGTGCAGAACCTACATTTTTATACATACATACAGACATCAACTTATCACCATATTATTCCTCATGTACAGGTTGGAATATACTTTTTCGTCCTTTAGAGTGTTACATTTTTGTACAGAATGAAGGATTTGATTGTTTGTCTTGGCCGACGCAACGTTAGGCGTATCTATGAGTTCCTTGTTTCATCATCCAAGATTACTATTCGCATATTTCTTTTCAGCTTTTAGGTACTTAAAGGTGTACGTGCGTGTGTCAAAGTATATTATTACTTATTGCGTTTTTCAACATCACTTGCTCCTCTGACCGTTTCTAAATGACATGTTCAACCAGTTACAGTTATGATGATGATGGTGGAAGTGGAACCTGCATAGTGAGGTCACCTTCAATTAAGCTAGATCACCATACATGAGCCATGAGACATCACACAGAACAGCAATAAAGCAACACAGAAGGAAAGGCAGCTGAGCTGACAGATGAAAAGAAAGTTCCAAAAATATAAATGATGTACGTTTTTCCCTCCCTTTCTTTTCCCTTTTACACGTTTCCTGAATGGAATACCATGTATGTATATAAATGTACGGAGAAAGTGATGGAGAGAGAGAGAAAGGGATGAAAGAAAAAAAATTATATTAGTAGGCGGACAAGTATGTAATATGTGGATACACAAGGTAATCCTGTTTTTCATCATTCTATCCTCTTTGTCCAATTTTTCCTTTTCTTATTTATCTTCTCTCATATTAAGCCTTTATCATTTCCTTTCTTCTTCCAACTTCACTTTTTCCTCCGTTCTTATGAAACAGCTCACATCCAAACGTCATGGTGTGTGCTTACTATGTGTTGGTGCTATGGGTAATGCGAATAATATCACGTATGCCGTATGTTTTTACTTGTGGCGTGTCGTCCATGTGACCAGACCAGGTAGTCTTCTGTCCAGGAAAAATAGCGTAATAATAAGCATAACAAATGGCATAACATGTATCAAAAGGAAACAATAAACGTTCATGTCCTAGTCATGTGTGGATTCTAAATGTATCCTTAGGAATATTTAACTAACGATAAAAGGTGCAGCGCATACATACTTAAGTGTACATACATTCTAAGTCTAGGAGCCATGCTGGAGTAAAATATTGAATATACATAGTCCCTTGGAACAACAAAAAATTGAGAGTAAAGTTAACAAAGTAAGTAAAGAGATAGAACAAAAAATCTTAATTTAAAGGTTAAGCTCTTCTATGCTAAGGTGCTTTAGAAGAATCAATCGATGAGCATGTTATGCAGAAAATGTTCAACTAGTAGTTTTGCTGTGCTTGAATATCAGCTTTATGTCATTAATATAAAATTTAAATAATAAATTCTGTAGTAAACTTTAAATTGTGAAGCTGAAATGAACCCTAAAATTTGAGAACTATTTTATAAACTGAACGAGTTTTTTTTATGGAAATCTTGAACGGCACACTTTAGATGTGTAGGCGTGCAACGAATTTGCAAACAGGTTCTGTATCAATTTAATCTGCATCTACTACATGCATCGATATTAATGAATTATCACGTTTGTATTGTCACTGTGTAGCAGTAAATATTCTGTGACGAATTTATTTAGTTTCTATTTCTGTACTAACTGAACATGTAGACTATTCTGAAAATCCTATTTTATTTTAATAGGTTTCGAGAAGAATTAAAGCAACATGAAATGTTATTGTGTATTTTTCATTCGTTTGCTATGTGGCATGCGATTGCATAAATAGATGCAAAATTAAAGCATAAATAGTTTTCATTCTTCAAGGTTTGAGGATCCTTTAGCTTCTATTTTTAGTCTTATTTTTGTACGCCAGTGATAAGACTTTTTGTAGTGCTCAACGTACACGGACGTTGGAGAGAGCTATCAACGAGACAACAAAATCATTTCAGAAGGATCTTACTTAAATACGTTGACTTGACTCGCAAACTCTCACGTCCTGTTTCCTTCAGCTTTCATTCAGGACATTTCTTGTGATGTATTTATTACTTGCCGCTGTCATCACAATCTACCATGCAACCACCACTGTTAGTATTGCAGCAAGTAGCCTTTTATTTTAAAGTTATTATTTCAATGCACAGTATAAGCAGTTCAGTGGTTTATGTAATCATAGAAAGCATTCGGATATCAATAATTAAGACTTAGAGACTTATTTTTAAATGATATCTTTTCTGGTAAAATACTCCTTTCCTTAGAAATCAAATTTTGAGTTACCCTAACCGAATCACATTTTCCCCCAGAAAACTTCAAATCTAGTCACTAAAGATTAATTGTAATCAATGACACAGTACCACAGTAAAATTAGATTACTTTGATATGCAGTACACTTGAATGTTTTCAGTTTTTGTGCAATTTTCTTTGCAAGGAAAACTTCATGTGGTAGAAATAATTTACATATGTATTCCGATGTTTTTTTGCTGTATGAAGAACTGCAATATATTTGTACAAGTGTAAACTAATTTTTGGATAGATTAGGGTAACCAGTGTAGTGAAGCCTTTGATGATGATTGTGGTTTAGTGATGATCATGTGTCGTAAATGTTGTACGTTGCATAGTATACAGTGATATACCCAAGGGAAAAGCAAAAGTGACATCACGATTCTCGAATCCTGTCAGGATGTTTTGGATGAAACTGTCGTGTCAGATAAAAAAGAACACAAAAGACAAGCCTACAAGCTGGTGTACGTACATATTTATTCCACATATATTAAAGGAATACGAAACTACACGCTTCTGTTTAAACTATTGCAGTAATGTACTGAACAAGAGTTGCAACTTTTTAGTTGATAAATATGTCATCGTATCAGAAGTCATAAGACAACATAAATAATGTGACAACAAAGAGTTATTTTTTTTTATCTCAAGACAACATGTTCGTATAACAGTTAGTTTTCAGGACCTGGATCCAGGTCCCAAAGACCTGGATCCAGTTCTCTGGGACCTGGATCCAGTTCCCTGAGACCTGGATCCAGGTCCTTTCAATAACAGTTTTTTTTACATTCTTTAATTGAATATTACAAAAAAATGCAACGATAAACTTTAAATTTTTAAGCTCTAAAAAAATCTAATTCTTTTTCTCTTTCTGAATCAAAAATTAAAAACCTGTTACTCGTTACCGTTTTTCAGCAATTTTAATTAATTAGTAAAAACTTGATGAACTTTTTGCAAAGGACCTGGATCCAGGTCCCAAAGACCTGGATCCAGGTCCTGAAAACTAACTGTATAATATAAAGTGTACGAATATATTAATATGTATTATATTTTCCCTGTTTGTAGGACAAAGGAGGACACATCAAAGATTTTATTTTGATTACTTGAGGATGAAAAGCGATGATGGAAAGGTTGCCGTTTCCGCTCGTGTTACATTAGATGAACTGGTTTATCTTCTGACTTAATTTGTTCCCGGATTTCTCACATTTTTTTTCACCAGAAATTTATTTAGAATAAAACCGGAACAAAATAAAAAGAGTTGTAATAAAAAATGAAATAAAGAAGTCGGTTGTTGTAATGGTGGTGAAAGTAAAAGATTCGGGGATATTGCTTGTTTCACGGAACGCGTAGTACACAAGCTGCAAAGAAAGACGACGTGGTAAAATAAATATAAAAGTAAAAGAAGCTGTTGACTGTGTGAACTGACTAACATCAGAGTTGAGTTGGTCCTAAGGAAGAGGATTTATCAGGGGACATTTATGACATCCGCTCTCAACTGCTGAACAGAAAGAAGGAACAGCCGCTTGCTTCATTCGAAAATACAATTTTGTTAGCTGGTTATATAAAGTATGCTCATTATATGTCTCTTGTTAGTATCTAGGTTTTCTCATTGACTTTTGCCACCAAATTAAGTGTACATCAAAGGAAAACAGGAAGAAGGAAAGCTGACAAAGGCATCAGTTAAAGTTCAACACGATGGTAACCCTCTCTATATCCCCAGTATATATATTTTGTGTAAAAGGTAACATTACAAAATGGGTGTAAATATGTTGTTCCCGTTACTAGTATTGTTATTATCATTGCACTTTATTAAACTTTCGGCTTTGTTGTTGTGCTCTTGTATTTTATCTCCAGAATGTGCTCATCTTTTTCGTTTTACTTATTCGAATGATAAATAACTTTCTTTATTGCTTCCCATCTATCATAATCAAAGATCCAAGGGTGTGTATGTTAGCCTCCATGGAATAACGTTTTTAGTTTCTTTCTTGCTGCTTGCTGTACTGGTGCACAAGCGTTAAATGCGTGCGTGTGTGTATCTCTTTTTCCAATAATAGGATGCTACACACCTATGGAGTCCAATGATAATATCTAGAGTAAAATGACAAAAAGAAATGACGCAAGGGTAAAATATATTTATTTAGTTACTTGTGTGAAATATATTTTTAGAAGATTCATGAAATGGAGAAGAGAATATGGAATTTGTAATTTTAAATCAAAGATTTGAGATAAAGTCTGTTGTTGATTTTTCATGAAAATGTAAAATTAATATAACATTTAATTGCCTCCAACCTAAAATGTCAATGGTGAAAGGTTCAGTTATGTTAGTGCCTCGTCATGATAAAAAAAATCTTCGAATTCCTCGACAAAATTTATCAAAAATGTAATCAGTCAGTCAGCCATTGATAGTAGGTAAAGATACAAACTTTAGCGTTCATTCTTGTAATTTCTACCACAGTTCGAGTTTCTATTCCCCCAATAACTCCTATTTTTGGTTAGTAAAAGTATGATTTCACATTATTTACTAAATACTTAATTCAGTTTTCACATAATTGCATTCGATGAAAAATATTAAAGATTCTATTTATTTTATTCGGTCACAATGCAATATATAAGCGCATTCCCTTTAATTCACGCTGCAAACTACTTAATTTGAATGCTTATGCTTCGAAATATTGAAAATAGACATAAAAGTATGTACTATTTTCTGCAAGTTGGTAGAAAATAGCAACATAACCACCACCACCAAAGCAGTCATTCGTTTCAGTCTGAGAACCAAAAAAATTCTACAAGCCATTTCAAAGGATAACAGAATACGTCAGTAATGGTATTTAACTTTTTTGCTCCATTAAAAATGTAGACATCTCGACATACAAATGAATGAATCCTATAGAGTGCATTATAATTTACAACGTTGTAAAACAGGCTGTAAAGCTGATAGTAATATATAATTCCTGAATGTGAACCCATAGAAAAATGCATACACATTAGGCTTCCCATGCCTGCGTATTTTGAAGTTTTCTGAACTTGACTGACTTTTAAGCGATTTAATAATATAAAGAGTAGCAATAGAAACGATGTTGGGCAAAAGGAAAGATTTCTCCTGTGCATTTAATGTGTGAGCTTGAGATTACTTTAACAGTCTTCTTTGGCTCAACTCACACAAAACAGGCACATTAGAAGAGTCAATAGTTTTGGCTGGATGGGCACATTCAACAACGAGAAAAGTATTCATGCAATAGCAGAGTTGGTGGATGCTGCTTCTTTTTTTGGATGAAAAGCCACTATACCACCACAAAGAGAAAATTCATTCATTCATTTATAATCAGTCAAAGAAAAAAGGAGAAGAAAAAAATCCTTTGGATTTTACCGAGGTAAAAAATAGAACGAGGGCTGCCAATTTGCGTGAATATTTTATAACTAATATACTCACACTATACAATATTCTACTCAACCAGCTTAGTGAAGTCACAGAAAATACATCCAATTGACTAATGTCGCGGCAGCGGTGGGGTGAGTAAAATTCATTGAAAAATGCTGGCAGTGCAAGCTATTTATGTGATATTTATGTGAAAGCACGTTCGGTATAAAAGGTACTCCAGAAAATTGTATGCATAGAAGCGATATCGTATGGCAACGAAACAGAGACTCGAGCAGGAGCTGATACATTGGTAATCAAGGAACATATAAATCCAAAATAACACTAATAACAAACTCTATCACAAAAAGGATTAAAATCAGTCATTCAACAGGCTAACTAAAAATCAAAACCATAGATCACTTTTTAGTAAAAATATGTCATTTTCATCTGAAATTTATCAGTAACAAAGTTTTGAAAGATGTAATTAGAGACGGAGTAGAATTTAATTTTATCAATTTGAAAAAAATTGACACGGTTCAAGTTCAAAGTTGGGTTTCTTTATATTGACTACTATCCTTTTGAATTACAGCCATTGTTGTTATTGTTATACTAAAATAAATCGCCATAAGATTGAACTTTAACCTAATGAATCGATGTGGACGACAAACAAACTCGTCCAAGCAATGGCTTATCGATTGGTAAAATTATATTTAAAAAAATCTTGAATCATATAGACATCCTAAGACAGACGGTCGAATAGACTAGTGCAACAGACATCTTGAATGCTTCTACAAAGTCAGAAAGTAGTATAATAAATAAATATACGTATTAGACTGCACCAAAGTTAGCGAGATATTTTGGGAATTATCTTAGCCCAAAGGGAAGAGTGTCTTCAGTTGAGAATATCTGCTGCCGATTTTGATTCGCCTACACAAATACCAGTAGTAATAGCAGCTTCTTAGTAGTCTGAAGTTCTTCAGGCAGTTAATCTTATTAGTTTTTACCACAACCGGAAATTCATGTAAAGGACTTATTCGATTCTCTATGATAAATATATAGAAATACATATAAGCCAAATAATCTATCAATAAAGTCAACAGAGTAATAATATGAGTGTAATAACGTTATGAGCTCAAATACACACATGTTAATAGTCTCTAACTAACCATCTATCTATCGCATTCTGTGTTACTGTGTGTCTTTTTATCTTATTCCCTCGTTCGTTTGCTTTTCAAAAGCAAAAAAAAAATGGAGAACGAGTCGAAAAAGAAGGAAGACGTAAAAAGAATGAAAATACAACGACATTACCCTTGAGGGCTTGTAGATTTTTTCTGACTTTCGTCTTCCTCGTCTCTCTCACATTATTGACCCATTTGTGATTCCTCACTCTCAGAAAGCTTACCTGAGGGGAATAATTTAGCGAGCATGAAGCAAAGTAAGAAAGGCGATTTTCAGAAAAAAAAGTAAAATGTAGCAAAATGAAAGGTGAGTTGGTTGGTGGCTGGTTTGGTTTTCGGTTTTCCACTATTGTCTCATTCCTGCTTACTTGACACTAACTAGCGAACTGGCTGTAAGGGAATACATGCGAAATTGTAACAAATTTGTCGGTTTCACAACGACCCCAGATGTGTATCAATAATAGACGAAAGAATACGTGTAAAAGAAATATTCTCAAACTAGTTTGCTTTATAAATACAATCACACAATCTTAATCAGAATTCCGTGACGTAGTGCCGCTTTGCTTCTCCATTTAACACTTGACATGTACTCGCACTCAACCTCAGGATGACCTCCAGAGATTTTGACATTCAAAATAAATAGCTTGATGTTAAGTACTTGCCTACTCTACTCACATTTATCATAAAAAACCAAGTGCCTACTCTGATATTCCTCGCAAATTCTTACGCTGTCGCTGCCATTCCATAAATACATCATGCCATCATGATTTCTCCCTGGAGTATTAAAAGACGGTGAGTAAAATATCTAGATTAATTATGGAGCATTTTTCATTACAATCATCGTTCTTACTGCTATGTACTTTTTTTCTCGCACAAGTGTAGTATTCATACGTAGAGGTTTTTC